>JAQGBW010006839.1:0-10157 GCA_034698625.1 Julus scanicus | reverse complement strand
CAATAAAGTGTCCAAATAACAATAGAAACCAATAGAAATCTCTATTGGTTTCTATTGTTTTTTTCACCAGGGCATATTTCAATTATTCAATCATTGCACGTGCTAACATTATATCTACAAATTCTACAGTAGTACAGTGTTGTTTTCATGTAAGGTAGGCCTACGTTCAAAAGTCTAATTTTCGGTTGTGTGTTCATTTGGGATTTTCCCAAAATGGCATGTCTTTTTTTCTGTAAATGGCTCTAACATTTCCTAGACATCTTTTGTTTTTGACCAAAACTGTCGTTTTTTATTTTCATTCAAAATTTGGATATAAATTTTGTAGTTTTATCTTCATATATGGAAGAAAACAAGGACTTGGATTATTAGTCAAAGTACTAATATGGGACATACAATAATATTGGAACATACTAAGGTCCATCCTATAAATTTCCCAGCATCCGTCTCGTTGATCTTTCAAACTTAATTAAACAGAAAATTCAAAAACTGAAAAATACCATCATTAGTGGACGTCCATGATGGCTCCTCCCCCTCCCTCCATCCTGTCCACATGTCAGTAGACCCACCACCCCCTCTTGAGGGACGACCTTTTTGAACGACCCCTTTTATTAATGCCGGCCACTCACTGTTCACATTCGACACCGTGAAGTGGCTCCCTCTGGCGGATATTTGTACCCCCTCAAACAGCAGTGGGGGAGGGGATAAAACTTTGTAGACATTTTTGTCTGTCCTGATGGAATTGTTAGTGTTGCCATCTGTTTCGTTATGGCGTCTTAACGACATCTCTGCAAAAATTATGCCAATTTGCCATATGTCGGCAGCGAGTGTCTCGTTTCACACTTTCAAATTTTGGATGAGTTAGCAAAGGCATTTCCTTCGCCACCTTGGCCCAGATGGGGGCACGAGCTGCCAAAAAAGCCCCGAAATCTCAATTGGGCTTGACTTTCCAGCTCCTTAATTGCGCTCGTTATGTTTCTGGGAATCTTGTACAGTTTCTTGGCGGGATTTCCCCTGCCGGGTGACTCGGGTTGAGGGGGTAAATCCTGTCTACCCGCACCCGGCACGCGTTGGGACCCAGGGAATATTTTGGGGACATTTCAGGCCTGACCCCCACGACCGCCCTCACTGTCACCAGAGGTCGACACTGGATAGCTTTTTTTTGCTAACAGATGGTACATTTTTAAGATTTTGAAGAATTTTTAGTTATACCGAAATATTCTGTTTCCGTTTGAACTCGATACATCTGATTTGTGACAAAAGTTGTTTGTTTTGAAAACAAGGTTTTGTTTTAAATTATATCAATGTTGTAAAATTTGGTATTTTTTAATTAAAAAATTTTACCCTTAAAAATGGTAGTTTCAGTTGGGGACAAAAATGCCAGTTTTTGGTTAAGTAAGTTGCAGATTCTTGAAGTAAGTTCTTGATGAGTTTTTGTGTGACTTTCTTGTGTACTTTCTTTGTAATGGCACGAGAAATCCATTTTACTTAATCAAATAAACGCTGTTCATTATAAAAAAGGCAGTTTGTAAAAAATTAATTCTTAAGAAAAAAAGTACATTTAGATTACTAATTGAGTACTTTATATAAAATTTCGTTTTTGCACTTTTGAGTTTTTTTTTCAAATACACTGAACTAAGTTGCTCATGAATAGGTTTTTTGTACTACTCTTTAATCAGAATCAGTCTGGGGTTTTTATAGAAATGCATCTTTGAAAATGTAGCAATTCAGTCAGGTAAACAAGTTTTTTTTTTTAAATAAACTACTTGTAAAAGTTGTACATTGTTCTATTCGTGAGTACTGTATTTGTATAAAGAACTGACTGCAATCCAAAACTTATAGTTTGTAAGGGGGGAAACATCAACATCAATATCATTATCATCATCATTATATGCAAATTGTTCTTCCCTACCCTGCGGCTAATTTACTAACTTATTTCCGTTGCATTACTTGGTGTGATGGTAGGTTTCCAGGCGCCATGATCTTTTTCCATAACAACACATTAGTAGCCAATGATAGGCGATGTGCACCCCTGCGGCTAATTTCTATAAAAAGAAGGTACTGATACGCCCTGGATATTTTGTTTCCAAATAATGTGTTTAACCCAAAACCAATATAAATGTAGATAAATATGCCCTTTATGGAGAACCCCAAAATTAGCCAATAAACGCTCACATTCTAAAACTAACTTGTATTTTGCCCTGCGGAAGCTAGTGGGCGTGATTCACATGGGATCTTATTGGTTGAATTTGGAGCCCTTTGTTTGAAAACCATTCCAACTATTACAAGTGGATAATTTATTAACTTACTTGCTTTGCATTACTTGGTGTTATATGGTAAGTTTCCATAGCAACGTATTCGCAGCCAATGATAGGTGATGTGCACCCCTGCGGCTAATTTCAATTAAAAAGAACATTAGTGCTGAACCTGGAAATCTTAATTCCAAATCATATGCTTAATCCAAAACTAATGTAAATGCAGATAAATGTACTATTTATAAATTGGGATACCTTCAAAATTAGTCAATTTGGAACGCTCACATTCTAAAATTAACTTGAATTTTGCGCTGCGGAAGCTAGTGGGCGTGATTCACATGTGATCTTTTTGGTTGAATTTGGAGCTTTTTGTTTGAAAAGTATTCCAACTATTACAAGTGGATAATTTATTAACTTACTTTCATTGCATTACTTGGTATTATGGTATATATATATATATAGGTTTCCAGGCACCATGATTGGTTTCCATAGCAACACATTAGCAATGATAGGTGATGTGCACCCCTGCGGCTAATTTCTATATAAAAATCATTAGTGCTGATGCTCACCAGGATATTTTGTTTCCAAATAATGTGCTTAACCCAAAACCAATATAAATGCAGATAAATATGCCCTTTAAATGGAGACCTCCAAAATTAGACAATATAGAACGCTCATATTCGAAAACTAGCTTGCATTTTGCCCCCGGAAGCTAGTGGGCGTGATTCACCTGCGATCTTATTGGTTGAATATGGAACCCGATTGTTTGAAAAAGCTTACAAGTCAGGTATTTTTGCTAAAACTTCCAAAAGTTTCAAAAACTTTGTCATTATTATGATGGGCTTCAATGGCATCAGCAATCCATTATTTATATTGAAAATTTTGATTTTTGTGAATAATTGATTCATTTGATGCTTTTTGAAAATTGGCAAGCTAGTTTGTCAGCTTCACCCTAACTGTCAATCCCAATAAGGCGCTTGACCCCACTGATGACCCCAACCTGACAGACAAGGCAGATAACGCAAAAGCCTCGCGTTGTGGAATTTTGGTCTTTAGTTACTGTATGCTCTCCTCCATTGACCATGTGACACCCAAGATGGCCGCTTGTGAACGGTATTGGGGACCGGGTTAGGATTTCACTGACCTCCTCCATGGAGGTCCTAAACGAGCGCTTTTATTGAGTAATTGACGTGTTTACGATGGGGAAGTGTTGTTTATCACCGGATCGGATTGCACCTATAAAGGCATTTTCGCGCTTTGGTCTCATCCTAAAATAAACTGGATTTGAACTCTGGGTTTGACGAAACGTACATCGTAAACTGAAATGCGAACCCTTCCTTGCTTGGTTGAATACTTCTTTTTTTTTCTTTTTTTTTGTTGCCTTCATTTTCTGTTTAAACGCCGATTAACATGTTGTTTATCAACGATACTGGCTCGTTAAATCAGTCAGGGAACAACTTCTAAGAAATTCGATCTTTTTAGGATGGGGGTAAAAAAAACGTAGAAATAAATACTTTTTCAAATTAACTGAACATCTGAAAAAGTCTAAAAATCGATAGCTCGTTTTCCAGGAATTAACTACACTGATTTCTTCTAAAGTCCCTTATACAAAAAAATAACTTAAATTGAAGCTGGATATATGAAATCCCCTCATTCTATAGTGATGAATCTAAAGCCGGTACACACCAACGAAAACATGGAGCAAAAACAGAAAACACAGAAACACGAAAACATGATTTCAGGAGCATGCTTCCAAAAGCAGAGGTGTAAATATGGAACAAAAGTTTTGACCATGACGGTGTTGTCTGGAACAATATTCAAGCCGCGTGGTACAAGCGCCGTAAAGTGGCAACATTTGTTTCCATTGATCCCGAACGCCTCTTGGACGATCGATGAAGCCTAAAAGTTTGCTGAAACATTGGATCGAAAACTTGATAAGCAAACTTGTATAGCTGGCCGGGTATGCACCAAAGGAACACATCACGAATTTCAAACATGTTTGTCGCAAAGTGTTTTTTACCAAGATTTCCGACAAATAGGCTTGCAAAAACACAAGTGTACGCACCAAAAATCCATTCCGTAAAACAAGGCAGAGCTTGATATTGGCTGGTTATAGCGCTCCTACCAAGGACTATACGATGATGTACCCATTTCACCTTGATCGTGGTTTCGTGTTTCCTAATGTTTCCATCTGGTGCACACCGGCCATATCGACAACATATATTTTCAAAAACCTTACTTTTGCTCTTTGCATACTTTCGTTGGTGTGTACTAGGCTTTTATAGTGTTTATATATTATAGGCTTCACTTGAAATTGTATATGCTACTGTCAATGTATCAAGCTAGCCATTTTACAAAATAACTGACCTAATCAGTCATTTTACAAAACGACGATGTTGTAAAATGACTGGTATTTCCAGTTTTTTTTACAAAATGACTGAAAATTTAGCTTGATTATTTATTTGACTTATTGCCTGGTTAGGTTATTACTAATCGTGTGTCATTATGTGACCAGTCATTTTGTACAATGTCTGTGTTTTACAAAATGACTGGTTTGACACATTGACTGTAACATATATAGACAAATGGATAGCAAAGTTAGCTATTTATCTTGCAGTAATTCCTTAAAAGATGAAATATAAAAGAAAAAGAAATTATTCTATTTAAAGAGTTCGTTATACAAATTACCATAATTTACAAGTTAAATCAGTTTGGGAATGGATAATTTCTACAATCCTTTGCATTTTCTAGGAAAATGTTTCTGATTTTTTGTTTTTGCTTCTACTTTTTTAAAGAACAAGAATATCTCTGATAAATTATATAATGTACTATATCCGAATTGTCTGAAAATTCTCCGAAGAGCTCGTATTCATGTGAAATGTATTCCTTTATTGCAATAAAAGTAAATTTTAAGTATATTTTTATTCAAAAATGGAAATTAAGAAAAGCAAATTGGTGGAAACAAGTTTAGTTATCTTCAAAAAGAGCAATATATTAACATTTAATCTTCTTATGCAAATAATCTTATTATCCGAAAGCTTCTCAGAAACAATGGTTTTATAGTGAAATTATTTGTAATTATGCTGAGCAAATGATGGGGGAATACTGGAACAGTTTTGAAATACACCATATTTTATAATTATGTATATTTTGGGTGTTTATGATTCTGAGCAAGAATATTCAAGAATTCCCCATTTTCAGAAATATTATTTTCAAATATATTCTACTAACAGGTTTTTTTTTATTGGAGTGTCATTATTCCCCTTTTTAAGTGTGATGACTTTTTTTTGTTTAGGTAACTGAACAAACATTTTTCGGATATCCTTTTTCCAACTTGTTTACTTTCTTACTCTAATTATCCCTTGTTAATGACATTCGGATGAAATTAACGCCTCGTTAAGCATGTTTCAAACTGATGGAAAAAACGAGTTTCCTGTAATTTCCGTCATGAGTTAACGGCATAACAGTGAATGCTCGTGAAAGTGGACTTAACGTAAATGGGAAATTCCCATTAACTGTTTACTTCTATTTTTAAACACAGGACCCCCATCACCTCTGACCTCATTTTGGTAACTATGCAAACCCACTCTCTCTGGAGTCATTGTTTACATGTTTTGGGTCCTCTATTGCTTTTTATTGCCTGAAATTCCAACGATTTCTCCACTGTATGCACATACTTTGTCCATCGTTTACACTTGTATTATCGTTCCATCTTATCTATTTTCTGAGGTTTTTTCGTGTTATTTCTAAACCTAGTTTGCTATGTAGAAGACTAAAAAGTTGAACACTTCCAATTGTGGAATTCAAGATGGCCGCCGTGAGCTCCATTTTTTTTTCTTCTTTTTTGCTGCATGTTTCAACATAAATCGATGTATGGCATGTAAATAGTATTGACGTTTTTCATCAGATGAGCTTAGTTTACCAACGTTCTCCCCCAGGGGGAGTGGCGAATGCCCGTATGGTCCAGTTTCTCTAGCAAAATTCAATTTCCATACATTACAATATTTCACTGTTTTAATGGATTTTTCTTGGCAGGACTGATAATAGTCTTAAGTGACAGGTATGACGTTCATCTATGTTTGGTCAATTTTTCGTGAATGAAAATAAAGAAGAAATGAAGCTTTCAGGGCTTTTTGTATATTAAATAAGCAGAAGAACCTCTTTGGGATGGGCGCTTTGTATAAGGACCAAGGAAAAAGTACATTAGTGTAAAAGGATGAGTACATTACAAAGTACTGATGTGAAGAGCTTTTTTGCATCCTCAAACAATGAGATTATGAGATGAACTGGTTGCTTTATATTAACTTATACTTATAAAGTGAAATAAAAAGTCCAAACATCAAGATAAAATAGTGAAGTGTCCAATTCATAGGAGGTTCTCGCGATATTGGAACAAGAAAATTTCCTCTTACAGTAATGAACCAGTGCAGAATCAGGAATGCGTCCAAGGATCATGAAAGTATTTAAGGTTTAAAAGAGTACAAGGATGACAGTTTTCAAGGATTAGAAAAGATCCAAAGATATGACAATTAAGTGACCAAGCATCAGAAAAGTGTGCTAGGATAGAAAAGTGCACAATGATAATAAAAGCGTCCAAGGATCTGGAAGGTGTGCTAGGATCAGGAAAGAGTCAAAGGATCAGGAAAGTGTCCAAAGATCAGGAAACTATACAAGGATCAGAAAAGTATCCAAGGATCAGAAGTGTCCAAGGGTCAGAAAAGTGTCCAAGGATCAGAAAAGTGTCCAAGGATCAGAAAAGTGTCCAAGGATCAGGAAAGTGTCCAAGGATCAGAAAAGTATCCAATTATCAGAAGTGTCCAAGGATCAGAAAAGTGTCCAAGGATCAGAAAAGTGTCCAAGGATCAGAAAAGAGTCCAAGGATCAGAAAAGTGTCCAAGGATCAGAAAAGTGTCCAAGGATCAGAAAAGTGTTCAAGGATCAGAAAAGTGTCCAAGGATCACAAAATTGTGCAAGGATACATGAAAGTGTCTAGGGATCTCATTAAGATATCAAATAATAACATCAAGGTATCCAAGGATACCATCAAGATAAGATGTCCAAGGATAAAGGATCGCGTGAAAGTGTCCAAAGATCAACAAATTGTCAAGCATCTGGAAAGTGCCCAAGGATCATCAAAGTTTCCATATGATCTGGATATTGTCTTGTATAAGACACAATAGTGTCCATTGTGTGGCATTTTAGTGTACGAAGTAATTTACTTACTAGCCTGTAAGTTATAACCAAGTTATTGTATATTGTACAGGTGTGACTAACAAACAATGTCAAACATGTTAAAATGACATTTTTAGGGTCCGTATGTTCAGCTTTCAATGTTTTTTCGGATGCCAATTAATCTTCATGTGGGTATAATTTCCAACTTTTGCACAATATTGTCCAATCAACCGAGAAAATGTATATTTAAGACTGTCCTTTTCATTCAGAGATGTGTTCTGGAATTCCTGCAGAAGTCATGCATCTGCAGAATCCAGGGGATCACTGACTTGACTGATATCCAGATAACCTCTGATATTCGATGAAAATCTATCTTCTATGATTGAGTTTGGCCGATGCGACCACAAAGTTGCGACCCTTTACGAACATCCAGTCTCTGTGTCTTGAATGGACTACCCTGGGGACAGCCGATGGCCATGGCAAGTATGATGCAGCTCGCGGGGATTGGAGATGACAGTCACTATCTGCACACTATTCCGTGTCGACCATGAATTATGAATATTTGCAACGGATACGGTTGGAGGTTAGGAGGAAAGTGCTGTGGGGTGTCAGTTTCATCCTTGCAACTCTGTAACTCCAGAAGGCTCCTTGGCAGCCCCAGATAGCAATGGCCTTAAGGTGAACGCCATGTTCAAATGTGGCCTCATTTCCATCAGGTGAGAGCAGAAGATGAAGTTGGATGGATGGATGGGTGGTGAGAGGATGGTGGGAACAGAGGCTGGGTTTGAAATGATGGGAGGAAAGGGTTGATGCGGTTGCGGCTTGGTGTGGAATTTTAATTTTCTTGCTGAGGTGATAGTCCAGTGATTTACAATTTTTTTCAACTCGGGGCACACTGAACAAGTGTGCTGGAATCACCAAGGCACACTGATGCTAGGATAGAAAAACATAAGCTACATATATGGACATTTATTACTTATTCTATACGTGTTCTGGACCAGAAATTGGACATATATGCCCATGTAAGGGCCGGTCTTGTATAGTCATAAATGCCAAAAGGGCCATATGATAAAGCACGAAATAGGGGCCGTACATATAGCTATGTATAGCAAGCTCAAGTTCCACTAAAAATGCTTCGACCCTTCTCCAAGCTCCAACACTTTGGTGCTATTGGTGACGCCCTAATGTGCCACGGCTTGAGCTTAAGCTTGAGATGCAGCTTAGAGGCCAAGCTTGAGCTGCTGTGATACGGGGTCATCTTATGTTTAATCTTAAGATCATTCTTGAGTTTGTGCACGCGTTCTAAATTGAAAGTGCTTAAGTCTGTGCTCAAGTACGCACTCAAGTGTGTGCTTAAGTGCGCACTTAAGTACGTACTCGAGAGCGTAGCAGGTGATTTTCTTCAGTCAAATATCTCCCCTCAAAAATCTCCAAAACAATAACCTTCACGGACCTTCTTGCTCCAAGGAACAAAATCTCCAAATTGATGCTATATTTAATTAATTCAAGGTATTGTTCAATTAGGTTAGGTTAGGTTTTTGCAACTTTTGTACTTTGTGGATTTTTTAGCATGGAGATTATTGTTTTGTGGATTATTGAGTGGAGATACTTGTTTGGGGATTTTTGTTTTGGGGAAAATCACATGGAAACCTCAAGAGTATGTTCAAGTGCGCGCTCAAGTACGTCCTCTAGTGCGCACTCAAGTACGAGCTCAAGTGTGGCCTTAAGTATACGTGCTCAAGTGCGGCCTCAAGTACGTGCACGAGTGCGCGCTCAATTTTGGGCTCGAGTGAGTGCTCATGTGCGTTTTAGTAAGAACAACTGACCCCTGTGCCACAGTTGCTCAAATCGCATGAACTTGAGATTGGGGAAACAAATGTTACAATTTGATGACACTTGTACCAAGACCCCTCAGCACCACATTGTGCCGCACAGGCCCAACCTGCGAGGGAGAGAGGCACTATTGCTCCACAGCATTACTCCGCAGCACCCCCACTAAATTTTTCTACTAGCCGCCACTGCATAAATGTGTCTATTGGATGTTATAGCCACATCATGAAACATTTCCCCCCATTTTCTTAGCTCATCTGAATGCCATGAAGTTTCCAGAGCGTCTCTTACAGAAGGAGCCTGGATGCGGTGTCAGGTTAGCACATGCCATTATGGGTGAAAATGGAGACTCCCGGGTATTTTAATTTCCATTTTTGGGGTGCCAAAATGGTTTTTATCCACCGAATATATTACGAGTTCTCCCCCCTTATGCGCTGTCACTGCCATCGCGTGGCCGCATTAGCATCGCTGAATAAAGAAATGTATATTCCCTCTTAATATTTATGGACACGGCGATCGTGGTGCTAAAGTGCCCCACGAATTCGGCTGAGGATGATTTAGTTTTTCTATTATGGCATAGTGCTATGCGTTATAAAGGCGTAATGGCGAAGCAATATGGCGTCGCTTATGGATGTCAATAACTTTGGTCCTCTTCTTCAGTCCTGATGGGAAGAATGTCCAGTTGTTTGGTTAAAGCTGATTTTTGACTTATGTAGCTAGGGAGTTTGCAGAAAAGTCGAAAACTTGTGTTGGTTCTGTTCTTAAGGGGGTTCACAACCCTATATCACTTTCAATGGGTGAAATTTTAAAACACAATTTCAGCCAGACAAAAAGAGATTAAAACAAAATAAAAATTGTTTAAAATAGCTTGATAAATCAGCAATGGTATCACTTTTTCGTTTT
>JAQGBW010006838.1:0-10157 GCA_034698625.1 Julus scanicus | reverse complement strand
CTTGGATAACCATGGATACAAGCTTACCAAGGTAGCAGTTTCTTAAACTATATTCATGTAACTATTTCTTCACAATTGCTTAATTTGTAATAATAAATGAGTTATCTTTATCATGTGTATCCAAATAACGTTTTTCATGTTTACGTCATCATTGTGCTATCTAGTGCAATGAAACACCAAAGCTCATTAAATTAATTACATTTCGTTTGTTATTATATGGGTAAGTATTGTGTGAAATGAAATGTATATTTATACAAAATAAGGTGCTTAAGAATACCTTTACTAAGCACCTGTATTTATTTTTAAGAAATATTAAGCACCTTTTTTGGCATCCGAGAAGGTATTGATAAGCACCTTATATGGTGTTTAACAAAAGGTGTTACGAAATACCTATAGCTCCAGGGGTGCTCACAAACACCTAAAGGTGCCATGTCAGCGACAAATTAAAACACCTTTTTTGGTGGTTTATAGCACCTATTTTGTTTACAGTGTTCAATGGATATCCCTAATCGGTGGTATTTCTTAAAAAAGATTTTTAAACGGTAGGCGACCTGGCCTTTGAAAAACCAAATACGAAAACTATCTTACTTTTCCAAAACTTGCTGCATTCACCGGTTGCATTCCGTTCCTTTCGCAGAAGTCGACGTAGTGCATGTATAGGGTGCTTCTGGGGATGCAAACCCCCTCGGCCGTCTCGTAGTTCTCCTCAAGCCTAAGTAGAGGAACAATTAGGGACCAATTTGAAATCCATTAGATATCACTTGGGTAATTATGTTACAGGAGGTCGGGCGGAAGTGAACAGTTACCATAGTAATGTGGCCGGCGTCGAATGCGGGCGAAGGCTTCTGGCATTCGGGTCTTTTTGTTCTGGAAGAATAGAGATAGAAAGTAGAACGGAAGTGAGGATTAAGTCGGATGTAATTCCTAAAAAAATCTTGTTTTACCTTGCAATGAAATGCTGGATTCCAAGATTGAGCTTGGGATCGGCCATTATTTTATGACCCATACACACAGTTAAAAAAAATCCGTAAATCTTACGGAAAAATGCAAGCAGCAGAATTAACGGGTTTCTTCCGTGAAATGTACAGATTACCGTAAATGTGTTACTGTAATAGTAAGGTATCACTTCCGTAAAAATAACGGAATACCTCTATATAGACGTGAAATTCTTCTATTACATTTTTTGATAAAATTAAGTCACACTCAATTTTAATCATTTATGTTTTAAGTTGGAATGTGTTTTAACATGGAAAATCACAGCTAACCCGGGAACCGAACCCATGAGAGGACATTTAATACGGAAAGTTCCTCCATTTTGGATAAATTTGAAGAAAATACAGTGAAACCTCGCATAACGAGCATAATTCGTTCCGGAGTCTTACTCGTAATGCGAAACAATTAACGAAACAATTGCACAATTCGGGGATTCCCCTATCCACGTCACTCGTTATGCGAAACGTCCCTCGTTAAGCGAGTCATTTTTTAAAATTTATTTTGCTCGTTATGCCAATTACTCGTTTTGCAATGTGCTCGTTAAGAGAAGTTCCTCTACATATACATCCAGTTTACTGCATATTTCCTTCAAATTTTAATCGATTATTCCTGTAAAATGTACGGATTTTTTTAACTGTGCAGAATTTGAAGACGTAATGTGTGGGCAATCGCATGACACTCGGTCTCAAATTCAGGCATGGCTAACCCATTTCCCATTAAATGTCATTAAGAATAATTTATTATAATATTATGATCATTTATTAAAATTTTATGATCAATTATTATAATTTTATTTTCTAATGTATCATAATGTTTATTTAACACAGTATTTCGCCAAACCTGCCCTAACTTGACCAAATTATTTCACTGAACATATATGGGTCAAATTCGTCGACGAAATGGCATGTTAGAGAATTGGGATATCGGCAAAGTGGATCGATACCTATGAAACATTACTAGGGTCCCTGATGATAAAATTTCAGTTCCAATTCTGATAGGCGACCATTCAGTCAGGAGTAAAATTAAGTCAACTAAATATGTTATTTTCAAAATTATTGGTCGCTGAATGGTATATAGCTGGTAAACGATAATATCAGCAATCTGTAGGTTTAGCAATAAGCTGTTGTTTATAAATGAGATCACTTTTTTTCAAAATATGATTTATCAATTAAGACATCGTTCCGATGATATTTGCTACAAAAATCACGACGCCAAAACGAAAATTTAGAGAAAGTGTGAATAAAAAGTTGGACAACAATATAAAACAAGAAAAAATTCTGAATTAAATCAGAAATGCATTATTTCCTTACAGATTTTATCTTATTACATATGTACAATTCTGCAGTAAGTAACAAGAACAAGCTGTATGACATTGGGCACATGTTTTTTGAAATTATTTAAAAAATATGGAATAATTTTGTATGATGTATGTTACTAAGTGTATTTTACTGATGTACGTATTATTTATAAAATCCGGATTAACCGGCTCTCTACCTTAACCATCAAACCTAGGCCCAACACCAAGGCCAATAAAAGGGGTTCTACTAAACGTAAAACAGTATACTGTCCCATGTGGGTTACAATTTGGAACTGTTTTACTCATGTAAGATTCTTAAAAAGCAAATAAAGACCTCAGGCTCCATTAAATTAATAACAGTGGTTTTTTAAAGTTTTGAAAAATTGTATAACTTTCCTTCTTTCGTTTCTTTGACAAATTCAATGTTGCCAGCAGGTCGATTCATTCTACATAAGGTAATACAAGCTTTTACAGATAAAATCACTTTTTGCAAAATGTGTGCATCATACCAGTATAGGGTATCCAATGTCAGGTATCGAGTGCCCGGGTAATTGAGTTCAATTAATCGTACTCTATATACTACTCGATGATTTTTCGACCGAGTATCGAGCTTGAATTGGGAGTTTCATGAGTAATGATTTAATTGAATTTTATATTTCTAGAAATTATGTGTTTTACGATGTATTTAGATTGCATACTAGCCTGTTAATTAGTTGTATTACCTTAGGAGCGAATTTAAAATCAAAGACCACACGGGAACAATTTCTCCTTCTAATTGATAAATGATGACGATGTGGGTGATCACACAAGTTATGAGTTACCGTTCAGTGAAATTCCTTTCCATGAAAACTCAGTGAAAAAAATATCATTCCCTTTCCGTGTTTTGTCTTTTCACAGATTTCTGCTGAAGCTTATTTACACATTTCTTGCACAGAACCGTTCGTTTTTCCATCCGGTGTTCTGAATGGGGACTGGAACTTCCACGTAATTGGTATGTTTGCGAATGTATAAGATAATTGAAACTTGGATAAAATTAGCTCTGCGACTTTTGTTCAGAAAAATTTTTAAGTAAGGAAATACTCCTTGTTAGCGGAAAACCTGAGTAATTTGGATTCGCTAAAATTTTCCCAAGTCTGGCTGTTGTTTGTTCGAATAAATTTTCCTTTCTTTCAAAACCTAGATCTCAAGGTTAGTTAAAAAATTGGCTGATTTGGGTTTTTGTTTTCATATTAAATACTTCATATCATTCACTATATAATTACATCATGGACACTAAGGGATGCAGGCATAACTTCCTTTTTTTACGAGTCACATGTCATATGGTAGGGGTACGTCTTACCCAATTTCAGGAGAATGCTCCTGTGTCGGTACAATAGAATCTGTCTAAATGCATATGCTTGGGACCGATGAAAAATATGCTTTTAGACAGGCTCATTTATATACACTCAAGTTACTTCAGTTTGACACGCAAGTGCCTGGTAATTCATGTACCTGCTCCATATGCAACTCGAATTCCCCTCAATTAAAATGCACTATAACCTCAGATTTTTTTCATTGTACCTGCAATGTACCTCTAAATTTGAAGGTACAATGGGTTACATGATTAAGAGTGTACACGAGTCCCAAGTCGGGACTGGAACATTTTATGCATTTAGATAGGTCCTACTGTAGCAAACCTTCCCTATATTGAAATGAATGAAAAATAGTCTTACCTAACGCAATGATGTCCACGTCAGTCCCTTTCAGGACATTGACGCTGATGGCCGTCGGACCTGGTGGTGGGCACGCGTTTTTCAGCTGGGTGTAGGTGGCCGGACCGTCAACTTTCGGGCAGCTTTGGTCGTCGTCTGGCACGCAGGAGGGCAGCCACGACTCTTTAAATCGGAAAAATAAAAGAGCAATAGGGCCAATGAGACTGTGTGTGGAGAAAACGTGTGTTTGTTTGTTTTGGCGGTTGCAAGGGGGCGTGGGGTATAATGCTGTCCGGGCTAGAACAATCAGACAGTAGCATTTTCTTAATGCACCTTTACGACGTAGGCCCCTTCATTGTTCCTCTAACGTATCTTTGCAAAATCGCACGCGTCACCTGAGACGGAGATGTGCATTAGGGCAGCCTAATGGCTGGGATCATGTGGCTGGAAACGCACTTAATTCCGCGATTTGTAAGCGAACGCAGGAAACGCGGGAAATTCTAGCTTCAACAATGGCACGCACAAAGTGTCCTTTATTAGAGGTCGGACCGAAATGGCCGCGGTTGGCCCGGCAGAGGCCGGGATACTGTACCCGATCCACTCTGCATACTTGGAAAAAAAAACGGTTGGGGGAGCGGGGACCAAAGGCTCTCAAGGGTTACGACTGTTGAATTGTGTCAACTTTTTACACCACCCACAATGCGAGTAAACAAGTTGGGAAAAGTTGAAATTATGGTCTTTTGAGCTTTGGAAGTGCAAAAATGCTTTGTAACATGTTTGTTAAGGTGAATTACAACCCTATCACTTTCAATGGGTGAAATTTTAAAACACAATATCAGCCAAACAAAAAGAGATAAAATAAAAATAAAAATTGTTTAAAATAGCTTGATAAATCAGCAATGTTATCACTTTTTCGTTTTACACTTTGAAATGGTAGATTTTTTTAAATTAATAAACAAGTGAAAAATGTCCATTGAAAGTGATAGGGTTGTGATCCGGCTTAATTGGAAATTTCTGCGACCAAATCATCCAACGCCGTACATCCGGGAGGGAAATCAGGAAGCTATAGATCCCCCTCCCCCACAAAATCCCATAAATTTTAAAATTTTTAATTCCAATCAGCAAAATATAAAAAGGAAAAGCACTTTTGCTTTAAAAGTGTGATCTTTCTGCTGTACAAATGTAATTTTTCTTAGGCAAATGTACGTTTTTTTTAAAATTATAATAAAAGTGCGGTTTCACCTGGGCCGATTCTCGGCTCTGCCAGGTCCTTCATAATGTTGGCGATCATAAATATGCATATGGTCAAAAAAGTCATCTCCAAGATTCTGGACCCTTAGTATCCCTCAATCCAAAATGTGAATTGGATGTGGTTTATATGTATGAGGTTTATATGCATGGTTTATTTCATATCTGATGACAGGAAAGTTTTCTTCATTTTAGAGTATGGTTGAAAGAAATTTCTTGTGGCTGAACAGCAATGCTTACACTGAAATGTTCTTTGCTCATCATGCCATAAGAGCTTGAATTGGTTTAACTTCTTAATATACATTTTGGACAATACGGATATATACAAGACATTTCCTTAAAATTTATCCAAGATGAGTGAACTTTTTTGAATTTAGCACCCTCGATTGAGAAATCAAGATCATATTGCATGATGAACAGACATTTCCTTAAAATACATCCCAAAATGAAGAACTCACACATTCCACACTAAATATGGAAGTCAATGGCATTAAAGCCAGGTCTCCATTAAAAGGAAACATGGTTTGCTGAAACAAATAATGAATAAAGGTTTGCCTAACGAGACGTTTGAGTAAACTTATGACGAAAACTACCAACTTTTGGTGGAGACACCTCAGCATTCAGCAACAATTAAGTCGATGTATTCATTGTTTCAGGTTTGTATGTTTGGGGTTTGCATGTTGCATGTTGCCTTCAGTGCATGGAGACCAGTCTACATAGGGATAGAATTTATGGTATCAACCTTTCAAACGGAAGACCTGTGTACGATTCCTGGGCCATCTTAATTGGTTATGATTTTCTTTGTTTTCCAAGCAAACTGTTCATTTATTTTTGTACGGAAGCGTATCCATATTAGGAATTATGGTGACAAGTTTACGGTAATAAAAACGGTATTTAAAAATTGCGCCTTCTAATTGGCTGAACCAACTGCAATGGGGCTTGCAGAAGTGCAGGAGAAAAAAGGGTTGAACTGCAAGTTGCTCTTGCATTCCAACTTGGCAGGCCTGCACAAGCTGCACTTGTGCACATGTCGTTATTAACTTATTGTTGGTTGGGGTTTAGGGGCCTAAAGGCATTCAAGGCCAGAGAGAGCACAGACAATGTCAGGATATAACCCCAAACCTATAGCATACGTGGTAGGCAAGAGAAAGTAGAAGAGTAAGGATAGGAAGGGACACGATTACGGTGGAAAACAACAATCTGGGTAGGCGACCCGGTCGGGAATCGAACCTGGGTCTCCCGAATGTCAGGCGGATGTCTGCTTCACTAAACCACCTGCTCGGTGTGTGCACATGTCACAAAAGACACTTTACTTGTGGACCTTGGAAGAGCTGCTTGAATCTAATACGCAAGTGCACCATATGTGGATAAAATGCAGATAGCCCAAGTGAAAAGTTCGTTTGAGTGCACCTTATGTACACTTAAGTGCAAAAAAATCGACTCACCTGCATGAATCAAGTAAAAATGTTTTTCTCAGCAACCAAATTTCCGATTTAAAATCGGGAAAATGTATTTTGTAGACAATTTATCCCTTTTTATAAATCGATTAATTTTCATAAAATTCCTGATGCATCGTTGAGGCGAAAAATGTTGAACTCAAAGCAATCCAAATTTTCATTATTTATGCCACATGCAGTAATTGTTGTACCCCTGTGGCTGTAAGTGTTTCCGAATGCAATTTTGACTATCAGAGCTTAATGAGCACATACCCAGACATGTCTCGATAAAATGACCGCTCCACCAGAAGTAGCCGCACGAGTGGCTCCTCCAGAGAAATTCAACAGAAATTCTTTTCACAATAGACGAATTATAAACAGGAATAAATTGTCTACAAAACACATTTTTCCGATTTTAAATCGGACATTTGTTTGCTGAGAAAAAAAAAACACATTTTTACGTGATTCATGCAGGTGAGTCGATTTTTTTGCACTCAAGTGTAGTTAGTTAACTTCGTCAATTTCGAGTCGTAATCACTGAGCACTTTTTCATAATTAAAAAAACAATAAAACTGGTGCAAAGTTTCCACATTTTACAGCATGTAGAAGTTCACAGACCCCCATGCAATTCTAATCTAACTGCATGTCTATCAGATTTTACTTTCGACATTGCCTCTTTTTACTATTCGATACCATAGTCATCGCAAAATGGCAAGTTCGAACTGCTATTTTTAGCGATTTTTGAAATATTTCCGTGCAGCTGAACTCTCTACGGCAACTACTTTTGCACAAATGCTAACAAGGACGTGTGAAATAATTTTCAAGATGGCCGCCGCACGCTCACTTCTCCGAATTAATCGAAATTTTCCATCACCGCGGTAAACAAGTCGGCTTTCCAAATTCACAAATCGCCGATGATGATGATGATGATGACAATTTTTAGCTCAGCTTTGGCTGATAATTCCCGAAGCGTGCACCTTCCAGAATCGAGTTTGCCGATGCAATCATCCTCGAACGATCACTTGGGCAATCAAGCGTGTACACATTAGCATCATCTTTAAGCATTGTGTTCGCCAATCACCTTTGCCCCGCTTCGAAGCGATCCAGGCGGCACTGATTATTTCCAGATTATAATTAGTTTGAACTTTAGTCGTTTTTGGTTTGAAATTGATTCGCATTCGCCGAGATTTTTTATATTCAGTCCGGCGTGCAGTTCTATGGCGAATTGTGTTTACAGGCGTACTTTTAGAGAAGCTTTTACCGTGCATGGGATTTTGCGGATCGTTGGATTTTGAATCAGAAAAGCTGCAATTATTTTTTTTCCTGGTCGCTTTTGTATGTAGTATATTATTATTTCTTTTTCTTAAAATAGACTAACTAAATTCGTGTTTGATTTTTTCATCCGAAAGAGTAAGATATCTGGAGTGCCAGACCCCATTTGAATGTGTGCACCATCAACTCTGTTAAGGTGGGACATTAAGATCCAACAGGCATAATGCAGGCAGGCTTATCTTGAAGAAGCCATCATTGATCAATGCAGGACAATCCAAGTACAAGTATGAGAGCTGTAGTGCACTGTGTTGGTTTTGAGCGCCACTACTGTGTGGAACATTGTGCATGAACACCAGCTTTACCCCTATTATTTAAAAAGAGTACAAGCATTAAATGATGCAGATTATCCATTATATGTTGAATTTGCCACATGAATGAAATGCATTTCCACCAACTCTCGATTTGTGTTGCATTCATTGTCATGTCTCTAACCTCAGAGAACACACTAACTGAGCATTTACTGTTCAACTGTCGAATGTTCTTGCTAACATTTGTTCTTGTAACTTATGACTAGTGGACCCTATAGACCCTGGGTTCATTTTTTACACTTGTTTCTTTTATAGGTTACTCTTAACACCAGGTGCAATTTGTACCATGAATTCAAAAACACCCTGTATGTTTGGCTTGTAAAAGATATTTAGCAGACGACCAAGCGGAACGATGGAGAAACACAAGAACAAAAATCTGGGAAGATAGTTATATTATATAAAATTAAAAAACAAAAAAACACATGATAATTTAAAACAATGCAAATGTAAGATATGAAAGAATTACCGAGCTATATAGGTGGTTTAATAGTGGCGCTATCTGCCTGGCAATCGGGAGACACTACAAGTTCGATTTCCGACATGGTCGGCTACCCTGAATAGGGGTTTTCATAGTTGTTTCCAGGCAAATGTCGGGATAGTTCCTCTAAAAATCCTTTGACTTGTGTGTATACTGGATATCGGGGCATATCCCAGACATTGTTTAAGCCCTCTATGACCTTAGCCATTTTTGGACATCTAAACTTCAACCAACTCTAATAAATGGGTGGATAAAGTTCAAGGGGGTCTATTCCCATGATCCTTCCCCCATATATACGGTCTTGTCGCCATGTTATCCCTGTTTTGGCTATTATTTCTTGCTTAAGCACTGGTCGTTTAGCAAGAGTGTAGTTGCTGTGCTCGGCAGCCTACTTTCCGTTTGGAGGGAATGGTCATCAACCGATGTTGCACTGTTGGTTGATAACGTTACAGCCTAGTTTCCGAGCAGGTACACTGTAAAAACAACATCTTACTTTAATCTGCATTTTGTGACTGAAAATGTAGTAAATGGGCATGAAGACGCGCAGTTTGTGTCTTACTGTATGTGAATTTGATTTTAAGACACAATACATGTCTAACTGGTGTCTATATGTTTATGTCTATGTGTAGGGTGATGTCATATCTTGTTCCAATTTAAAATGGAACAGGTGTTATTTTTTCAGCTTTGTTAGGGTTAACATCAGCAGCTATAGTGGATTAGTGGTGTGTTTTCTCAATTTTAATTTTACTTTCAAAGCTGAGAGAAATCTTGATTAGATAAAGAAGCAGTTCTGATGCATAATGATGGAGCAGAAATTAAACTGGGCATCCCATACACAACATGAATACCTAAACTGGCATGGTGACCTTTCATTTGCAGTTTTATTGGAAGATTTAAAGAACATGCAAGCTGGCAGGATATACAAATTTCGTTAAGTACGTTTTTGTTATTTAAAGAGCATATTCGTATTCTAAAACAAAAATAAAAATAAAATAAAGATAAAAATTGCTAGCTTCGGTATAATAATGCATATATATATCATGAAGTTACTCTTACATATAAGTACACGGAATATGGATGAAATAAATAAAAAAAACTTCACTAATTTTTTTTCATTTATTATGTCTTGATTATAATGTTTTTTACTTTTTGTTTTTCTCATTAGACACTTTAAATGACTTAATTCAGTAAATATCCCAATCAGAAATATTTGGTCGAAACGACGTCGAATTCATCCATTCGAATTTTGTTTTATATGCTCGAATTAAGACGAGCGTGCACCTTTCTATATATAAGTTATATATATAAATTAACTGACTTATGAGGTAAATTAAACTTTATACAGTGGTACCTCCCTTACCGGACACTCCCGAA
>JAQGBW010006837.1:0-10157 GCA_034698625.1 Julus scanicus | reverse complement strand
GAGAGAGAGAGAGAGAGAGAGAGAGAGAGAGAGAGAGAGAGAGAAGAGGGCTGGCTTCCTTTTCAACGCATGCATCCAGTACCAAAAGCTTTGACTTTGGTTTTATCTGTTGACATTTTCAGATAATCTTTCTCGGGAATCAGATAAAAAAGTATAGAAGGTTGCAAAAGTTGATTATGAAATTCAAGGCGATTGGTTCGGGATTTTATCTCGGTTTCAAAACGTGAACTTGTTTTCCATTCGCTCAGATGGGATTCGTGATAAAAACGCCAGATAGGCCTACAAATATATACGTACCAGCTCTCATATCACACGCACGCACCGATGAAATGACCTCAAAAACTTTTTATGTGCGTTTATTTGTACGAAACGGAAAAAAAAAGCTTTAATACAAAAAAAAAAGTTAATACGAAGCGTTGGACTTTTTGCTATTGCCAACGCCATTTTGTATTCCAAAAAAAATTTAAAAAAGAACGAATGACGTCATCTCTGCACGTGAGAACGTTCTCACATGCGATTGGAATGCACAGATGACAATTCGAAAGTCGCCATCTTTTGCAATGCTTTTCTGTATGGAAAGCATGTAAAAAAACTAAATAGTACACGTGTAAACTAACCCTTCATAATTAATAGTTTATAACGAGTTAATACGAAGCGTTGGACTTTTTGCTATTGCCAACGCCATTTTGTATTCCAAAAAAAATTTAAAAAAGAACGAATGACGTCATCTCTGCACGTGAGAACGTTCTCACATGCGATTGGAATGCACAGATGACAATTCGAAAGTCGCCATCTTTTGCAATGCTTTTCTGTATGGAAAGCATGTAAAAAAACTAAATAGTACACGTGTAAACTAACCCTTCATAATTAATAGTTTATAACGAGTGATGTAAGAATGAAGGTAAATATACTTCGTGGTTAGATAAGGTTTACGGTGCTGCAGGTGGTTGGGAAAACGGTAATGAACTTTGTATGGCACACCATCGGTTTTCTAAAGTAAGATTTTCTTTATTTAAGTCGAAGAAAAATCATCTAATATTGCATTAAATGATATCAAAGCAATTTATGTACCCAAACAGTTACCACCAAGATTCCAGTGTTCAACTCATGACTATACACATTATACACATCAAGAATAGAGAAGTTTTAAAATGAACATGCCTTAGGCAAAAAATTTAAAAAAGGTTCAAAATCATAACTTTCTAATATCTTTAATCAAGATAGCTTGCTTTTCATGAAAAGGCCATTATATGAATTTGAATTTCTTAAAATGCATGATAAGTGCTTATTAATGGCACACGTAGACAGAATTTTGTAAGAACTAAGATACACACATATCTCACGTTGTCGATCTTCTCTCAAAATTAACCGTGTAAACTGTTCTAGATTGAAGAACGGTGGAGGTGTAACATGTAAAGCAAGAATGTTTGTTCCAGAATCAAAATTGATGTTCGACGTTTGATAAATCCATCACCTTGCAAAGGTATGTACTTAGACAAGCATGGCTTAATCTTTGAGACAAGCGTATGACTACTGGCAGGATCAAGCAGGTTACCCTGAGGGCTAAAAAGGTTAAAACGTGTGTAATGATAAATTCGTTATGCGATCGAATTCCTCGACATGTCCAAAATCTCTGCATTCGAGTCATGCAGCTTTACAAAAATCCAAACAAGTCGTTGTTACGTGTGAATACAAGCTTCTGCTCGCATGGCCAGAAATTTGCATGCGGATGAATTTTAAATTATTAGCTGGAAACGACAGTCGATGGGGGGTGTTTTACGAAGCGGACCGCCGGGTGTTGCAATGCCACATTTATCAGCGTTTCAATTTGGACTGTATTATAAGGAGACTTAACAGAACAGAGTTATGGCACTGTTTGCAAATATTGGGTGACACGATACGCGCCAAAACTATTAATCTACATATTCTATAAAAATCAGCCAATTAACAACGACGATGCCAACAATATAATCGGCATGACCGGAATCAACCTGCTGCTTGACAAATCAAGAATTTCAGGGTGGAAAATCCATAAATGGACATGTTTGGACAGCTATATATTGGGGTAGCTATATATTCTTTCAATGGTCATATGCAGTGTTTATATCCATTAATTGCCTATATATAGCCATTTATGTAAACTTTCTATGGCCATGTACTCCAATGATCCCACAGGTACTCATAATCGGTACTTCTGCACACGAGTACATATTTGCCCAAGTTTGATTACTCATTTCCTATGACTACCGATTACACGTACTCTACTTAAACTATGGAGTATGATTCCATGCACTGCAATCGTAATCAGTACTCCTACTCATGAGTACAATTTGCCCAACTTTGCCATGAACGAGGCCATTTGGTGTCTTCACTTACCATCCCTATCCGATCAATCGTAATCAATTAAAAACACGAGATTTAATTGACACTAAGAAACAACATATCTGAGCCGTTGTTTTTCATCAGAAATTTGTCCTTATCTAGTTTCAGATTGTCAGTGTGATGAAAAAGTAAACTTTGCTCGAAAATACGATGCATCTCCTATCATAAATCTAATTTCAGTTAAATGTCTTTATATATATAGGAGACGTTCTTTTCCCGAAAACATGTCACATTAGTTTTAGATAAATATCACTATCTATCCAATGAACCCAACGCTTTTAAAATTATCTTATTTTTTCACTTATTCATATATTTTACAGTATTTTGGACATTATTTTGATCGTGTTCATATAAGAACATAACTACAACGTTTGTTAACTATCTGTATATATGGGTGGACTTGGGTGTATTTGAATAATTTGGAGAAATGTTTGGGAACATTGGCCTCGTTTCCATATCGAATAAGATGACTGTACATATGTTTGATGTCTTTTTCTGTCCAGTTCACTCGTAGGAAGTGAACTTGCGAGGCGACCCCTGGCGGGACTCAACATTATACGGATTCCTAATTGCTGCCCATTGTTTGCGCACAATGGAGACATAGGGGTTACTGTACTGCGTTTATTACATAAACGAGGACCGGTCATGACTATGCCACAACATATACATGTATATAAGTCAGATTTTTCTACACAAATATAAATGAAATATTACACAAATTGAAGGCAACTGGTCATGCATCGCCATATGAGTGCATGTCTTTGAATATACGCTTTGAGTCATAAAGAAGTAGAACCTAATACAAAAATCACACCTTCGTGAAAAATGCTTAGATTTAAATTAAATCTGGCACTTACATAGAACAATAATGTAGGAACAAAAATGAAAAATAAAATGACGTCTTTTTCAATAAAAAAACACGTCATTTTTCGATCAAAACTGACGTCTTTTTCAGTCAAAAAAGACGTCATTTTTGGTCATTTTTAGGTCAAAAAGACGTCATTTTTTGGTCATAAAGACGACATTCATTTTGGATTGACATTTTCACGTCATTTTTTTGGTCAAAAATGACGTCTTTTGACCAAAAAAAAAATGACATCTAAATGACGAACTTTGCTACCTGGGTGTTCTCCGGTGGCCTTTAGAGAGTGGAGCATTTCTGTCACACTCGCGGAATGTTGGTAACTGTCCTTAACAAATATGGCTGCCCTACGCTGGGCCATCTCTATATCCTGAATATGAACCATCCAATGTATAGACAAACATTGTCTTCTATACTGATCTTGGGGGCTTTTAAATGATTATTAAAAAGGCTAAAAAGGTGAATTAAAATGAAATCGTTGACCGTTGTTTTGGTCATCCTCATATAGCGAGTGGACTTTTGTCCCTCCCTCGTGCACACATGTAGCTTCAATCCGTGTAATCCTTAATCGTGATCTGAAGCTGTCACAAAACGATGATATTTCATAAATTTATTTCCCCGCTGGTCTCCTGTTTTTTTTTTTTTTATTTCTTCTTGTGTTCCGTCCCTGACTGTTCGTTATCAGCGTTGTTCACTTTTTGGGGTGTGCATTCAACCAGCGTTATCAGTTTTTAACTTTTGAAACATGGACGTCGTCCGTCCATCCACAAACAAAACGACTGGGCCAAAAGGACGGACGACACAAAACCGCCATCATGTTTTTCAAGCACTTTTTCAAAAAACAACGACAATGTGTCCATTTAAACTCATTACTACACCTTTCATTCGCTACTACCTGTTGGATTGCATGATTAATATCATGAATGACATCATTTTTTTAAAAACCCAAGATGGCCGACTTCTCAAGAGATCAATCGCCGAATTTTATTACATTTATTGAATTTTTAGTTAAAAGTTAAACATCTCAGATATTAAAAACTTATATGACTATAAATGTATCGACACATAGGGAGAATATCATGTTTATACAGAAACTATATTTGCTTTACTAATGACAAAGTTTAGGAGTGATGAGCACATTAGGGGCCATTCAAAAAGGACGTACTCAAGAGGGGGTAGGGAAGGGGGAGTGATCTGCTGGCATGGGGGCAAGATGTGGACGAAATAGGGGAAGTCCATTTTGGACGTCTAATAATGATGGTATTTTTCAGTTTTTGGATTTTCTGTTTAACTGAGTTTTAAGGTGCGTATCCACCAAAAGAAACATTACAGAAACAAAACATACACAACAAACATACACATACAAACATTGATGTGTCCAGAAGTGTTTGCGAATATGTGTGGAAAACCTCCGTTTTTTCACCACATTTCGATGTTTCTCGGGTGCTTGAAAATGTTTTGGACGGGCCTTTTTATGTCCTAAGTGATTTTCTGGACACCCTACTTTTCAAAGGAATTAAGGACGTCTTTGAGGGAGGGGGGATAAAATGGACAGAACGTGGGGGAGGAAGCCAATGCTTGAAGGAATTTCGGGGACGTCCTTTTTGAATGGCCCCTAATTTGGGTCGGAAATCTACGAGTTTACAATGTTTGAAAACAAAACCACTCAGAAGAATGGAAACAATCAAGATTCGATAAAGTATCCAATATTAATTAATAATCCTGTGCTCTAAAAGAGTCTTAAAGCAAGCTTTAAACAGCTTGTCCCTCGCTCTCCCCCTGACCCCTTGACCCCCCAGCCACACCTCACGACCTACGATATTTTGCATTCACGCTTAAAGATAAGCTGGACCACCAAAAAAAAAAAAAAAAAAAAGAAAAAAAAACCTGTCATTAAAATTCATAATCGTTTAACCAGATTGTAATCAGGTCCGAAGCAGAGCCATTTTTTAGTACTAGTTTCGCGGAATAAAATAAAAAGGGGGATAAATTCGCTACGCCCAAATCCTGCTCACTTTGAATGAAATTAAGAGAAAAAAAATGAAGTCTGAAAAATGTAAGAAAACGTAATTGAAAAGGTTAACTAGCCAAAAGAAACCCCAAAGACTGCGAGATGCGGTCATTAATGAGATTTTAAGTGGATGTCGAAACACCTTTTAATGAGCCATTTAAACGAAAGCAACGCCATAAAAAAGAAACACAAATATTGTTATTCGAAACGAAGATAAAAATTGGGATTCAATTAAGATGGGATCATAAAGAAAATGTCAGCGATGGCAGAAATACAAAACACTATACCATTCATTCTTAATGCTTTATAAAATAATTTGAATTTTTTTGGTAGCAGGCAGTTTCTACTAAATTTATACTCAACTAAAATGGTACAACTGAAGGATTTACAACTATGAAATGTTCAACTAAACAGATTTTTAACTAGGTTTATTAAACTAAACATCAATCAGGTGGTTTTTATTCTTCTGAGTCAGAGTTAGGTTAGGTTATTTAACATTTTTTAGTTGTAAATATAAATTTATAAAAATGTAGGTTTAAATCATTAGTTGAAAAAAATTTAGGTAAATTTTTTTTTAGTTTTAAAACTTTAGTGGAATTTTTTTGGTTGAAGAAATTTAGTTGAAATTGCATGACTACGATTTTTTTTCACCTTAGCCAACTTTTTAACTTTTAAATTTCAGATTTGTGATCATTTTTTAAAGTTTCTAAATATACAAGATGGCCGATTTTTGTAGCCACACGACGCGGCCATCTTGAACAATAACTATGCTAAAGGCAGTGTTGGGTAGTAATTGAGTACATTTAATGAATTAAGAGTAACGAGTAAAATATTACTGAGCACAAAGAGTGTAATTTAAATACAAAATGTACAAAAGTAATTGAAAAGTACTCAAAACGTACGAGAACAATGCACTCGATTACGAAAATGTACTCACAATGGGTACCTCGAGTATTAACTTAATCTGAAATTGAGTAATGTAGTAATTGAGAATGAATAGAAATACTTTTAAAGAAGTAATTAAGTAATCTGAGTAACTCGAAACGAGGGTCATCCTGAAAGCTGATATCTGAATGTATCCTAATTTTTAAATTTCTACTTATGGTCCTTTTGCTATCGAATGTTTTGTTCTTTTTTCCCCCTCATTAATTATTAAAATTTTCCATATTTTGTGTTCTAATATTTGATTTTTAAAAATTTTAATTGTGTCTGCTCCTAATTTTGTAATCCGCCATCCTCGTAATCGGTACTCGTATCCATTAGTGTACAATTCACCCCAGTCTGATTATGATACAACTCATATATACGGAGTATGATCCACAGGTACTCATAATCGGTAATTCCGCCCACGAGTACATCTTTGCCCAAGTTTGATTACTCATTTCATATGACTACTGATTACAAGTACTTAACTTAAACTGTATAGAGTATGAAACTATATAGTCATGAGTATGTACTCCTACTCATGAGTACAATTTGCCCAACTCTATCTAAAGGTATATTTCAAATTGTGACTTTTGTCAGAAAATAAACAAGCGGTGCTGATGTATTAAGTCAAACTTGAATTTTAGAGTACAGCAGCGCCGCCTGTGCTTCTCCTTCGATCTACTCCATCTCCCATTTATTAGAGTCACGTAAAAGATATGTTTTTTTCTCTCTCTTCTTGGTCCTCATTCCTTGATGGATGATCGTGTATTTCCACTTCCGTCGCTCTCTCTCTCTCCATATATTCCTCTCTCTATCTCTGTCTCCTCTTGACCGTTGTCCACTCTCCTCCTCATCCTCCTCCTCCTGCGATATTCCTCTCTTTATGTGTGTATGATTTTCGTTATTAATGACTGGAGACGATAGAGGCATTCATTAGAAGCGTCCTCTATTGTCTTGTTCCTTTTGTGCGTGGACATTGTCCATCTCCAAACGCCTCGTACGTCATCTCGCACACACTCTCCACATCCAAGATTCATCGACGATAAATCTGCGCTTATCCCAAATAAAGCCCGTTCAATTTACGTCACCCATATGATACAACAACTGCTCGTTTCAGCGCACTTATCGTGGTTAGGATAACATTTCGTGTGGATACTATGTGGTTACAGATTTTTTGTTTGTGTGGATGCTGTATGGTTAGGAAAGGATTTTGTTAGGTCTTGTTATGGTTAGGTAGGTTTTGTTAAATCCTCTGTGGTGAGGAGTTTTGTGTACATGTTGTGTTTCAAAGGACTATTTATGTTGAAAAAGTGTAGGGTTAGGAAAAAGATTTATTTCTGTGGATGCTGTATGGTTAGGAAAAGATTTCAATTGCGTGGTTAGGAGGGTTTTATGTGGATGCTATGTGGTTAGCAAACGGTTTTGTTTAGTCTAGTTGTGGTTAGGTATAGGTCTTGTGTGGTTTCGAGTTTTGTGTAGAAGCTGTGTGGCTAACGTTTTTTTGTGTTGTAACTGTGTGGTTAGGAAAAGGTTTTATTTCTGTGGATGCTGTATAGTTAGGAAAGGGTTTCAATGCGTGGTTAGGAGGGTTTTTGTGGATGCTATGTGGTCAGGTATTTTTGTTTGTTTTTGTGGACGCTATGTGGTTAGGAATTTTTGTTTGTTTGTGTAGATGCTGTGTGGTTAAGGGTTTTTGTGGTTGAAACTGTGGTTAGAAAAAGGTTTTGATTCTGTGGATGCTGTATGGTTAGGAAAGGGTTTTAATCACGTGGTTAGGAGGGTTTTGTGTATAGCTCTTTTGTGATGCTATGAAACCCAAAGCGCCCTGTACACATCCGTGACTCGCAGCGCCCCCTTAATCCTTTCCTCCCTTAATCCCCTATTTCCCCCTTTTTCCAATTTTATCGGGATTAGCCATCTGAGAGATGAAATGTGGCAGAATGCGATAAACACATTAAAAATGGGGGTGGGTTTTTTATATTATTATTATTCCTTACTTTTCACCCCCTTTCAGCTTCCGAATGAGGCCCCATTCCCTACCAAAATTGGCATTTATAGGGAACATTGGGTGTATAATCCCCCAACAGAATGAGAATGTCTACCAAATCTCCACCCCCTCGATGTAGAATATCGAAATGAAAAGTTGTTTCTAACGTGGGTTGACCTTTGACCCCTGGCTTCATCATTAACGCCAAAGTTGAACTTGAGGCGCCATGATGAATTTCGTATAGAGTGTGGAGGAAGATTATCAGCTGCCAAAATGATAAGCAAACTTTTCTTATCGCTCTATATTTTTAAAAAAAGCGTTTTACAATCTGACGTTGTTCTAAAAGAGCCGTTTGTAAAATGGCCAAATTTTAGGGTCAAGTACGCTTTCGGAGGAGGGGGAATTTTAACAGTTTGATTAATAAGAGCACTCGAGTCATAAAACTGCTTACGAACGAGGTTTTTATAAACTTATATCGATATGGATTTAAACGTCCGAGAGTGATGGGGGGGAGGGGCCAAAAAACGCCACCTTTAACCCATGTCAAGGCGGGGAATTTAAATATTTACATTCCAAATGTAATTCTTGAAAGCTTAAGGTTAGTATCCACCAAAAGAAACATACACATACACATCAAACATACACAAAAAACACTAAAACAAAGTTTTTAGCATGTTTTTCCAAACATGTGTTGAAAGTTGTGTAAAAACAAACAACAAAAAAACATGAGGGTACGCACCTATGACACATTTCGAGAAACAAGGCGGAGCTTGGACATATTTCAAAATAGAAACATCAAAATGTGTCAAAAAACGGCGGTTTTTCCACACATTGTTCGCAAACACTTCTGGACACATCAGTGTTTGGATGTGTATGTTTGTTGTGTGTAATGTTTCTTTTGGTGGATACGCACCTTGATGTACAGTGGAACCTCGGTTTACGAACGTCTCTGATTACTAACAATTCGGTTTACAAACACCACGTGTTGTTTCGCTTTACGAACGATGATTCAGTTTTCGAACACATTTCTCTGGACCACCGATCAAAAATCCGAGTTTCTGCAATTGTTTTACTAGTTTTTTACTAGATACATGTATCCAACTACTTGGAAACATGGCTGTCTCCTATACATCTAAATCCATGTGACCAAAAAAACTTGTATCTGGATACATGTGGTCAATGATATACTTGAATAAGTTAACAATATTCGCGAACCTGGACACAAGCAACCCCAGTTTTTTTCCACTTGTCCAGGTGAGAATACTTTGTAAGAGTAGGGAGTGGTTTTTTAAAATTAGGAAGTGAATTTGGAATTCATCGTGTTAATCGATCTCTTCGATCGTAGAATAACTAACGCGTCGTTAATTCTCTCGCAAAGATTTATGTTGCGTGGACTTAAGTTTTAAAATTGTACGCAGGAGGACATGTCGCGCATGCGCACTCACGCCGAAAAAGCGATTAAAAAAAAAGCGGTCGAGTGGGAATTAGTTTTTGGGAATGGGTGATATCTTTATTATTTGTTGGCGTTTGCGTGTCCACTCTGCCTCAGCCTCTGATGCATGAGATGATGACCTCAGATCACACAATTCAAACGATCATTATCTTTATTAGAGAGAAGGTTAGCCAAATAAAAAAATATAAAAAAAACAGAAAATTATCTTAAAAGGGATTTCATTTTACACGTTGGCGTTAATGCACGCGGATATGGGGTGGACAGGGGCGTCCATATCCATCTTAACTCATACAGACGCCATATTGGATGTTTCAACTCAATTTTATGATACCAAGGTGGAAAAATGATATTTCATACATACAATATGCATTTCTTTCATATATTGGAGTTTTCAGGGATCCTGTGGTATAAAATCTTGGAATGGACGTTCCTAAAGTTGTTTTTACAACTTGTGTTCCTATAGGGCCCTGATCATTCCTTCCACTTAATTTTGGCAGCTTAATTAAGCCAATATATTAGCTTAATTAGCTTAAAT
>JAQGBW010006836.1:0-10158 GCA_034698625.1 Julus scanicus | reverse complement strand
AAATTAATTCAATAAATAATGTTTATTTAAAATTTACATTGATTGTTTTCTTTTCCGAATGGGGAGGAGGGGGGGGATTAATATCGACTTACGCAAAAATATTTTGGGGTAATGGTTAAAAAAGTTCCCCGACCGCTGGTCTAGACGCACGATTCTAGGCTGTAAAACGCGTCATAAGTTTGCTGTAACAAAACTGTAAAGCAAACATTTTGACTAATTTGTTTCAACAAACCGTGAGTATACTCAATGATACTCTTGGTGGAGACCCACCTTAAAACAACTAACTGATAAATTAAAGAGTAATTATCATAATTTTGTCCTATTTTACCCCAGGAGTGGGGTAAAATGAGACATACCCCGCATACAACAACAAGTTTACGAACACTATAATTTGGAAGCATCTAAAAACTTGACTATTTATGACATCAGTTACCAAAAAAAAAGTAATTGCGTCCAAAAAAAAAAAATTTCATGACATGAGCGACTTAAAAATGAAATTTCTGTGACATTTAAGTAGTTACAAAATGATATTCTCGTGACATTACTGACCAAATAAAACTGACTTTTTGTGACCAAAAATAGCTTTTTATGAAATCGGAAAACAAGAACATAAATGTGCCCATTTGTGTTAACTTTTTAAGACACGAGTGACTTAAAAATGGCATCTTGCGACCATCGAGTGGTCACAACATTATTTTTCTGGCAACATTAAGTGACAAAAAAAACAGGCTTTCACCACAACAGTTATCAAAAAATGGCTTTTGACCATACAAATATAACTTTTTAGGACATTATTAACTTAAAAATGACCTTATATGGCCTTTAATTGGTCACAAAATGATATTCTCGTGACATTACTGACCAAATAAAACTGACTTTTTGTTTTCAAACATTAAAATCTGACAGTAGATTTGATAGAATTGGCATTATAAAATTGGGCTACTCAGCCAGCCACTTCATCGCGCATGTTTACAATGTTTTAGACAATTACTTTTACAAAAATCATCTCACTCACCTTTTGAAGCAGCTTCCTAAATTCAAAGTGCATCGACGATTTGTCCTATGTTCGATGATAAATCAAAAGGCAGCGAGTGAACGATTTGTTCGCAATCTACATTCCTATTGGTGGAGAAAATATTGCATTTATATAAGTTCGAGTTGAATAATAACATAAAAAAAACCCAGAGTCGTAATTAATAAGAAAAGAGGAGGAGGAAAATTAGGAATACGTCCAAGGCAAACAACATTTGGGGCCTATCAAAAACAGTTTCACATCGACGTGTTAGCCAGGATTTCCCTAAATTATGCGTCGGTGGAGGGATAAGGACAAAAAGGGGCTCCTGGCAGGGGGTGGGTTAGGGCATGAAGGGCCCTTTCACAAGATCCAATCAAGTCTAGACGGTTCACTGACGCCTAAAAGGCCGAGGTGGATTAAGGCAAGAAGGGCCTCTTGCAGGGATGGGCTAAAACAAGAAGAGGCCCTTACAGAAATGGGTTAAGACAAGAAGGGCCCTTACAATGGGTCTGATTTAGCCTAGAAGGGTCTTTAGACGAGGCACGATTAAGGAAAGATGGATTTCTACGGTCAAAAAGACCAAAAAGGGTCTCTAAATAAGGGCATGATTGAGCAGATAAGGGTCCTTCTCGTTACAACACTATGGGCCCACCAGTCAAGACCGGATTAAACTAAGAAGGGGGTCTTAGGTTTTTCGTGGTTTCCTCGCTCTTATCAGAAAAATAGATTAGCTACAATAAGTTGTTGATGTGAACAAAATGCAGTTTTCTATACTTAAGCACGAGTCACTCCGAATAAGCACTTCGTCCTTCGAAGGTATACAACACAAAAGGCGCCCTTGTTAGTTCCTCTTCTGACGTCACTAAGCCCTTGACATATATTCAATGTCATGTATTGATGCAAATTCCATTTGTATTATGCCCCAGGTGGATAAACTCACTATGAATACACAATATTATTGAGACACAATTGTGAATTACGCAAACAAATAAACATTGTATTTGCTGGACGTCATAATTGTTTAAGCTTGACGTCATAAGGGCCGTTTAACCATAGGACTACAGCCAAAATAATTTCCATAGAAAAGCATATTCCGCAACAAAAGATGCCGTAGTTTACGCTTACCTTATTGTATCGTTATATGTTTGGTATCAAATTGATCGTCAGGAAATACTGAATCCAACAAAACTAAACGAGTCGACTGAAAATGTTGATAAAAACACGAAATCGGGCAAAAAAGGTTGAAATTTTACGAAGCATTCAAAAGCCGCCATTTGTAGAACGAGGAATGTTCGAATTCTGAATGTTCCAAAGATAGAACGCGGGTGTTCTGTGGTTGCCATGGCAACGCAAATGAATTAATGCTAAAAATATGATGCCAAATTGATCCCCAATATGGCCTATTAACACTATGCGAAAAATGTGATGCCGCCGCCATCTTAGAGTTCACGTCTACTAAACATACGACGGCCATCTTTGAACTCTAGCAGTACCATTAAAGCGCAAGACCATAAAAATTTCGCTTATTCTAGTGACGTCATAAGGGCCGTTTAACCATAGGACTACAGCCAAAATACTATCCATAGAAAAGCATATTCCGCAACAAAAGATGCCGTAGTTTACGCTTACCTTATTGTTTCTTTACGTGTTTGGTATCAAATTGATCGTCAGGAAATACTGAATCCAACAAAACTAAACGAGTCGACTGAAAATGTTGATAAAAACACGAAATCGGGCAAAAAAGGTTGAAATTTTACGAAGCATTTAAAAGCCGCCATTTGTAGAACGAGGAATGTTCGAATTCTGATTGTTCCAAAAGTAGAACGCGGGTGTTCTGTGGTTGCCATGGCAACGCAAATGAATTAATGCTGAAAATATGATGCCAAATTGATCCTCAAGATGGCAGATTAACACTATACGGCTGTCATGACAACGTAATAGTATTAATGCTAAAAATGTGATGCCGCCGCCATCTTAGAGTTCACGTCTACTTGACATATGACGGCCATCTTTGAACTCTAGCAGTACCATTAAGTTAATGATAATTCAGATACTAAGATTAATAAAATTTTAATTTTATCAAGACAATTAATAAAACTGCAATTAAATCATTTTTTAAATATTACTAAACACACCAAAAACCATAATTAAACATTATATCAATCGGTATAAGCCCCCAAAAAAAACCATTCAGATCCAAGATGGCCGTCTAGCAGACTTACAAAATCTAGAAAAGAGCCCATAAAAGGGCCGTAAAACGCCATAATAAAACAGCAATGGTCAGTTGGCACGCGTGGTGGATAAAGCGCATTCTGAAAAGGCCCCAAGATAGACACGGTTAGGACCAAAATCGACAGTCGGGGGCACAAATAGCCCTTAGGGCCCTAAAAACAGAACGTAGCCGCTTACTTTCTGGCGTAACTGCGGTCTTCTTCCATCTTCTTTGGGTCCTCTTTGACCACGAAGCTCTTGACTCCACCGTGGCCGCTCCGAAAATACGTCGGCCAGTCGATTTTCCGAATGTCGAAGTAAAAGTCCTTTAAAAATTGGTTTAAAAATTTAAAATGGGTCCAACGAGGGACAGAAGGGCCCATCATGGCCACACTCACCTGTCTGCACTGCGGGGACATGGTGCCCCAAAGCTTAAACATGTTGGCGTTACTGAAGCGCCACCTGCGGGTGGTGTAAAAACTCATCACCGTAGAAATGTGAAGAATCTTCTTCTGCATCCTCACGAATCTAAAAAGCGGAACTTTAGAAAGGGCACAAACTGGATTTTGGGCACCCATCACGAAGGAAAGGTCCAAACAAAAGGGCCCAAAGACAAAAGCGGGAAGTCGGTAAAGACAATGGACACCACGAAAGGGGTATCGAAAAAAACACCGATGACTTTTTGGAAAGGGCACGTAATAGGGTTTTAGACACCCATCACCGAGGAATGGCCCAAAAGTTCAAAGAAAAGGGCCCAAAGACCGATAACTGTTCGGTACGATATCATAACGCAAAGTGACGCGAACAAATGTTCGGATAAGTTTGGGCATCTCGGTCGAGTTTGCCGCCAAACTACGAGTACGTCTTTCTCGCAAACGATGGGACCGCATCATAAAGGCCCTTAGAACATCGGTACTTACATAGGCTTCTTTCCGGTGACGCGGGCCATGGCATCGACAAAATATCCCGGAAACAGAATGGTCAGATAAAAGTACAGGCGGAAGAAAAACCTGGAGAGAAAACATCGTGAATGTACGGGCCCTTTGACCGAGTATCGATATAACCGCATAATCAGCGGTACTCACAAGCTGCGGAACATCATCATGCTCGGATGCCAAATGGGCCTTAAAGGCTGCTGTTCCTGGAGCTCGACGGTTTGGTACCTATTGTCGGCAAAGGTCATCTTGTACGCCTCGTTAACCGTACAATTGTAGATCATCATCTTGTCGGGTCTGGAATATTAGAACATCGGGTCTTTACGGTTCTTGGGACCCAACAACCCTCGAAGATGGGACCACGTACTCGTGAACGGCGGTGTACCACGCTGCCGCGATGGCGAGGTTGATGGCGGCATCGACGGGCACAAAGTCAGCGCTGCATTCTGGGTCGTAGACCATGCACCTCAAAAGGCCCTTTGAATACTACGAGAACAACGACGAAGTCCTTAAAAAAAGAAGAGACCTCGCGCATCGAGGAACCAGTTTCACTTACCGCAACGAGCATGCCGTTAGGGCCGTAGTATCCTTCCGTCCAACCCTTGAGAGCAAAAGTAAAAAAGAAAGTAAAAGACGGCGGTAACTAAAGGACCTAACAGAGATGCCCATCGAGGGAATGTTACCGCAAACGGCTCTCTCCAACAGGACCCTACGATGGAGGGCCTAATCACGACAACGGGCAAGTCTCCGGCCTCCTCCACCAGAAGCTGCTCCGTAAGGGCCTTCGACAGAGAGTAACAGTTGGGTCTTCCGGACAACAGAACAGGAGTGATGGAAGAAACCAAACCGTCGTTCATGTTTCTGAAAACATGGATCGTAAAGTTTTTCAGAGGTCCTAAAATCAGTACCGGCAACGGGAACTTAGGTACTTAGAAACTTTAGAGAATCAATCGCTAGCTACGGCTACAGAATCTTTAAAGTTTTTTTACAAGAACCCCACAAAATATCGCAACCTTTGTAGAGGTCCCAAAGTGAGTAAAAAAAAGTACTAAAAGTCCTAAAACTCACTCGATAACTTCCATAAATCTCAGAGGCTTGTCGAAGGAAGGATAAAACACTTCATCGACATCGAGACGCTGACAATGACTGTAAGCGGTGGAAACATAGACCAAAACCTAGAAACAAACATAGGTGATGAATGTGGTTAACCACCGTCGTTCACCACCACACACAGACGGAACAACTTACTTTCAGATTGGACATCTTGCGGCAGAGGTCCAGCACTTTTTTGGTTCCTCCCAAATTGATGCGCAACGCTTTCCTAAGGACACCAAAAGCAAAAGGGCTTAGGTCCTGAAAAAGTCCCATCGTAATGCCCAACTTAAAGTGACTGGGACCCAGCTTTTCGTTCCATTAAAGTTGGTACCCAAGCACCATAAATCTTCGTGGGTTTCCACCCCTTTCAGGAAAGTGGAAGAGTCCAAAATCCTCTAGTCTACTTATCAAGGTCAAGCGATTAAGGGAAGCCTGACAACTTGTTAGAGACTAGTCAAGAGCCTTTTTGGGATGAGTCCAAGCTGCTCTAGGGATGGAGGGTTCTTGTCAAGGGCTCCTGACAACTTTTCAGAGGCTAGTCAGGGGATGTCACTTACTTGAGGGTCTCATCGAACCTAACGGTGGCCGCAAGATGGAACACGACAGACACATTTTCCGCTAACATCTTCTCGTCTTCTTCGGAGAGGCCCAATGACGGCGATGTCACGTCACCGGCAACCGGGAACAACTTGCCGGCCAACTCCGGAGTTTCCCGAAGAAGTTTCTCGAAAAGCTGGACAAAATAAGATAAACGGAAGGGCTCGGTGGAAGAATGTCCGAACATTGTCAACCGTGCTTACCTCCGCTTTCAGCAGTTGTCGCATCCGCTTTTCGGGGCCCATTTCGGGTTTGGTCCTAACCAGGAAGTACAGTCTTTTCATCCGCTGGCAGGTCCTTAGAAGTTTCTCCATCATGACCTTGCCCATGAACCCCGTGGCCCCGGTCACCAGAACGCAACGGTCCTCGAAGAACTCCTTGACTCCGCAAATGTTGGATGGAACCTGGGTGGCCATCTTGGGTCACCTGTTTAGATTTTAACGCTTCCTGGATTTTTGGACACACTGTAATTTATTTGGAAAGGGTGTCCAAAAAGTATACAACGGAATTAAACTTTACAGACATCCAACACAGATGTGTCCAAAAAGGTATTGAATACTTTTTGGACACCCTATGCATATCCTATACAGGATGTCCTTAACGTTTTGAACTAATGAAATAACGCATAGAACCAAATTGTTATTATTATTTTTGTGATTTTATCCCTTTCATTGTATTTGAGTAAGAAGACGTCAACACTATATAAGTGATCACTGATCAAACGAGGTTAAAGGAAGAAAAAGTTGCGACTCACCCGAAGTCTTCGAAACCACTTTCTGAACAAAATCCGGAGAAAAACGAGGCTTTTAAACCTTCTCAAGGAAGGTTTTATTTCATTTAAGGTCTCATCAGCCATTGGATGGAACCACAAACAATGCAGCCAATTAATACACCTACACTTACTGTAATATAATTCCGATAGGTTCTGAACTTTTGGGACACCTCGTAAAGATCTTGGATGGGGTGTCTTCAAAGTGCTTTCCCAATTTTTAAAACAAGCTTAAATATCATTGGTTCTGAATTTTTGGTACACCCTGTAACGTACTTAGATCGGTTGTCTCAAAAGTACTGACCCAACGTTAATGCTATAAAAAGCTTAAATTATAAGTTAAATACTATTGGTTTTTGTCTTTTCGTACACGCTGTATAGTACAGGATGTCTCCCAACATACAACGTACTTCTCCACTAGTCTTCTGCATATCCATTACACAATAGTACTTTCCGGACACCTCTCGCAATACAGGCCGTCACAGTGACGTTTCTGGATGACATCGGCGTAATTTCGAATCCTTCTATTCCGAGAAAGTTTATTGTTTAAACTATGAATGCGCACTTATTTTGTTTACCTGAAATTCAATCCAATTGTGACTACCACCCTTGTGATTTATACCGGCTTCTTATTTGCGGTAGTTGTTTTTTTTAATAAAAAAAGGTGGCCTTCAATTGATAAAAACCTGAAAACACGAAACAAATTGAAGTAGAAATATTAGATGAATTTATACATTTTAACCCATTTCTAAAACAAACTTACCGTTTAAATACGTTCACGCGATATTTCCTTATCACAATTCTTCAACACGATGTTTAAGGAGGAAAATAACCGTTAAAAAACTGCTTAAAATTTGCAAAATAACTGCAAAAACTGCTTAAAATATTGGTTTTATTGGTTTAAATTGTTTTCTATTGTTCAGTCAATACAGCTAAACCATAGAAGTCAATACAGGAACCATAGAAAACAATTAAAATCAATAAAGTGGCCAAATTACAATAGAAATCTCTATTGGTTTCTATTGCTTTTTTCACCCGGGTGAGGAGGAAAAAACCGTTAAAAAACTGCTTAAAACATTTGAAAAACGAACTATAAAAAGTCGGCGGCCATATTGTTCTTTTTTCAAGATGGAACGCAGCCTCGCGCCAACGTTCCACGCTTGCACGCGCTCTCCTTCCGTTGTTGCCGTAGCAACGTTTGGAACGACGTGCACGTGATCCTAACTATACATCGGCCGCCATTAAGTTAACCCTAATCCTCAAACTTTCAACATAAAAACGTGTAAAAGCCGTGTTTTAATTGGATTCGACGTGTGAAATTTCAATTTTTTATTAATTTCTTATTAATTTCTTACAACGCGGTGACGTCTTGGATTTTTTTTTTGGTCACACCGACGATAAAACTTCTCGTAGCGAACGAAAAGCGGATTCACTACGACATTTTGTTAAGGAAGAAGAGGGAATAAAGATCGTGTTAAGGATCTCCTCATTGACGCGAGATTCGAACAGAAGTCCCAGATTTTGAAAATAAAGATTCCGATTTAAAAAGGTGCTTTTTTTTGGGATTTCGGGCAGATGAGATTCAAAAATTTCGAGGAGATTCTGGTTCGAATCCGTGCTTTTTAAGGATTCGGATGGATAATTTTCGAAAAGAGTCCCGGGGGATGCTTCGGTTAGATTAGGGATTGCGGGGGTTTCTAAAGATTCCCGACAATCCGGAATCACGGAGATTCTGGTCTTGAACCTTAAGGGATTCCCAATAGGATTGAATAGCGAAGGTTCGAACAGAGTCTCGGATATTCGGTTAAGATTCTGCTAGATTAAGGACTTGAGCCGTTTGTGGGGGATTCCAAAAAGATCCAGTTTACCGGAATCTAGGAATAAATTCGGGATTGTAATTCTGGAATCACAGACGACTGTGACCAAAAACAGGAATCTTTGTAATGGTTCTAGATCTCACAAATTCCACTAAGAGATTCGAAGGGATTCAGGATTTGTGCCAAAATGAGGGACTATCTGGAATATGGTTCTAGAGTTTACCGATTCCAACGAGATTCTTCAAGCGGGATTCAGGATTTTGGAGGGAAAAATTAAAATATACGGTCATGACAAGGGACTCAACTGAAATGTGGGAATCCGGATTCCGGGAATCGCGGACGATTGTGACCAAAATCATAAATCTCCGTTTATAGATTCTAACGGGATTCCGGATTTTGGAAAAAAACGAGGGAATTTTCGGACAGGACGAGGGATTCAACCGAGATTCTACTAGATCCACGATGAGATTCTTCTAACGGGACTACGGATTCTTAAACGGATCATCGGAGGGAGGAAAAGCGGAGAATCTCGGTAACGGTTCGAGATGTTACAGATTCCGCAAAGAGATTCTTTACGCGGGATTTGGGATTCAGAATCGAAATCCGGGAATCGCGGACCATAAGCGGAGGGAGCGGGAAAAAATGCTAGGATTATCGTGGGAAGAAAGGGCATCTAAACCGCGGCGAAAAGGTCCATTTACCGCATTCCGCCGAAGCGACTAAAGCCTAGATGCGGTTTAAGCGGGGGGAATAATTACCACGGCTGCGGTTGCGGTTAGGACGTGGAATGAAGCAACTCTCGTGCATTTAGGGAGGAGACTAAAAACTTTCCGGATCCTCGAAAGTTCCGGGAACCGCGCGGTTGGCGCATCCGGAGCACGCTTCGTATCTCGTGCGGTTTTGCGGTGCTTTTATCGTTAATAGTTGCGGCGGGAAGAAGTGGTGTCGTTAAGATGAGTAGCGGTGGTTGCGGCCGTCTTGTCGGCGGCGAGAGAGTCGTAAGTGGGGCACGCGGATCGGTTCAGGTGGTCGTGACTTTGCGGTGCAGCAGGCTGGCCAACCGCAGGACCAGAGACAGCATGGAGAACCACAGGCGGCGGGCGAAGGCGAACCGCAACATCAACACTCGCCACACGAGAAGGATTCCGAGAAGGTGGCTGACGTGGCGAAGGAGGTACATCCTGGAACGAGACAAAAAGTCAATGCGGTCGAACCGCGGCTGGAAATGTGGTTTTCCGCAACACGTTACCTTCTGAGGTGGCTCCTGGCCGCGGTTAAAGTGGACTCGTCTTCCTTCATCACGTACAACTTGATTCCCAGGCAGTAATGCTCGAAGAAAGTCGGCCAATGAAGCTGGCGGAGGTCAAAGTTGAAAACCTAACCACGGAATAATAAACCACTCCAGGTTATCTTGGGGCATGTGTGGCTGACTTAGGACATTTGCGGTTAGCATTCGGCTTTACGGTTATATTAGAGCACTTGCGGCCATCTAAGGGCTATTCCGGCTCTCTTAGGACACTTGCGGCTATCTATATTAGGGCTTTTGTGGTTATATTAGGGCACTTGCGGCTATCTTAGAGCTATTGCGGTTATCTTAGAACTTTTGTGGTTATCATTCGGCTTTTGCAGCTATATTAGGACGCTTGCGGCTATCTAAGGGCTATTGCGGTTATCTTAGAACTTTTGTAGTTATATTTTGCTTATATTGTGGGTATATTT
>JAQGBW010006835.1:0-10158 GCA_034698625.1 Julus scanicus | reverse complement strand
AATGCCAAGAAGAATATCTGCTTTAATTCAAGCCAAAGGTGGAAATACCAAATATTAATCGCATGGGGTGAATACTTTTTTGGCGTATATAAGCATCCATAGCATGAACAAGGTGGTGGGGTGAATATAAATTTTACATACTGTATGTGCTGTTCGAGGATTAAAGAATCTCAATCAACGAATGATTCAAGAAAAATTGCACAAAAAAGAAAGTTCACCATATTATTATAAAAGTTAAGTTAATTGATGATTATGTATGTGCTGCATGATTTTAAACTTGTTTAAATATATGGTAAACATTTTCAAACCAGTATCTAAGTGTTTGATTATGTATACTTTGAAATAATATTTGGATATTGAAGTGTACCACTCTCGATCATCCACATTAAGCCTAGCATACGCTAGCTCTAAACCATATTGTCCAAACTAAGCCTAAACTCAGCCTAAGCCCTTTTTGAGGTGCTAAGTCACTTTCACAAATATGAGGTGAAAATAAAAGTTCATATCCACACTAATTAGACTGAACAATGGGGATTAAAAATATATTGTTGTTGTTGTTGGTTAGGGTTTAGGGGCCCAAAGGCGACTAAGGCTAAAAAGGGCCCAACAATTGACAGGTTGGTCCTAAAGGGAGTCTACAGGATCAAACGAGATATACTACATACAAACGCGCATATCGCATAAACACACATGACATAGAGGACCATGGACAGGCTGGACACATTTCCAAGGAAAACCTTAAGTTGGCCATTACAGGAGCCAGCCAAATTATCACAGGACAAGCAGAAAAGGACAAATGATTAGGTTACAGGCCCAAAACTATATTGGTCACAAGCGACCTCCATCCTTGTTTGCACATTCTTAACGACAGCAGGAAGCTAATTATAGAGCCAACAACCTCTAAACCGCATTTTTAGAACCCATGTTATACCCATGTTAGACAGAGAGACTACTAACAGATTAAATTGGCAGCTAGAGCGAGTTCTCCTGTCTGTGCCTGTAATGCCCCATTCTTACCAAAAGGAAGACGCTCGGATTCGTGCACGCTATGTGGGATTGCACGCACTGTGCATGCACAGTGACGTCATCGATCATTTCCGCCAAGCGGAAACCACGCCCATATCGAGGCGAAAAATATCTTTGACATGCCAAAGATATTTTTCCTCTCGATTCAGCGGATCGAGCGGAAAAAACACGTGTACTCAAATCTGGATGACATATTACATTTAACAATATGAAAAAGCTCACGATAATTGAAAATAATTAATACAAATACATAATACGAAAAATAACGAATGGTTGCGGAAAATTTATATTTCGTTTATCGTAGTGATGCTAGAATTTTTGTTTTCGGATATTATTTCTTGGTGTTTCTTGGCATTATTTCTTGCCTATGCTCGGTTTGGTGGGAATGCACAAAATGGCCATCTGCTGAGGGTGCGCCACCTGCTATGACGCATAGGCCTACTTTCCAAGCGTCTTTCTTTTGGTGAGAATGGGGCGTTAATGTCACTGACTTGTCTGAATAAAAGACTAATTTCATTATAAAAAGACTTCGAATCTTTTTACTTGTTTCCAGCTCTAAATCTACATCTTAAACTTACAGCTAGGTCTTACAATTACATCATCGCCATAGTTCGACCTTAAGAAAGTCGAACTCTGATAATGTCCCACTTTGCACTTGTTTAGTCGACAAATGGTCTTCGTCCTCCCCTACGCTCCTTGAGCTAAGGTGCTTAAAACCATTGACTCACGAAAGTAGTTACCTCAGTATCCAATTTAATTGCTTCTATATTTCTTTGTATTTCCTCCTTCACAACGCGTTGATTCTATTTTCAACTAGGCTTCGCTAATAGGTAGTTTTAAATAACAAAACTCCTATCAACAAGGCGGATGAATATTTTTTTCATTCTAGGTTAGGGCTGGGATTAATTACCCCCTTCATTCTTCGAGGCCAGGTTTTGGTTCTTAGCGTTCCTTAATTTAAATCCTGACAAAGGTGTTGATATTGCGATCCTTTATTTACAATCCTTGGAGGAATTCCTCGGTATTGAAATGTGGGAAATTAAAACATTTTTGAAGTGTACGAAATTGGTATATATGGTGTATATGTTTATCAATCATCAAAATAGAACTTGATGTAACACATGACCGTATATGATTCATCTCTTATAATTTCATGTTTCAGAAACTTTAAAATTTTTTCCTATTTTTTTAAAAACGTTTTGTTGTTACATAATATATGTAATGCAAGCAATATAATACATGTGACTGTTTAAATGTACTACATTTCAGTTCGCGGTTAACAACAAAGATCATGGTGTTCTCATATTTTGCCTACTGTATGTATATTTGGAAATCTGTTTTATCAATCATTAAAATAGAACTTTATGTAACATATGATCGCATATGTTCTTTCTCTAATAATTTTATGTTTCAGAAACTTTAAAAAAATTTACTTCATACATTTTATAAATAAACTGACTAAACCAGTGGAATCAGGTTATTAGAAGTAACGTATTTTTGGTGTATTTTTGTAATTATACACAACCCAATCTCAAACTTAAATGACAAGTAGAAACTGAAAATCTCTATTCATTTGTTAAAAAAATATGTAGGAGTTAAATGTTTCAAGATAACAGTAGTATGGACAAAACACAACCTTCACCCTTTCGAATACAGTAACTGATAATGATATTTCGTTTTTCTGTTCTTACTTTTTAGATTTTGAGCTGCATATGTCACCTGATAGTTATACTTCAACGACTAGTCACCTCAATATAAATATTTCTAAATAACCGGGATCCACGTTAACATTCTTCAACGGTACATCAAATCAAATTAAATCCACTCTTTAATCATCTGATGATACCACTACAAGTTAATTTTAAGTTTTGGCAACTTATATCTTGATTAGGTGCTAAACTAGCTATTTGAGCACATTTCTAAGTTTTTGAATGTACCAGACGCTTAAGTTTATCATGAGCTTCATAAGAAAATGTGGTTCAAAGTTTTTTCAGAAAGCTTTTAAAAATGATATTGCTGAGCCACCTTTGAATTTCTGTGTACCCTTAAGGGTTTTATTTGATTGAAATGAATGTACTGTTTGTTACAGGGTTAGATCCTCGAAACTTAAACATAGTTGCCTAATATGGTAGGGTTGTGGTAACACTATCAGCCTTACATTTGGGAGACCTGGATTCAATTCACAGGTTGCCTGCCTTGACTATTGTTTTCCACAGCTGTTTCCAAGCAAATGCCATGATAGTTCCTCTAAAAATTGCACGAAATTTTGCTCCTTCCTCTCTTCGTATCTTTTATAAACTACCAAACATTCCAAAATCAAAATCCAAAAATACTAACACGATTTGCCAGGTGGACTGAGTCCCGAAATGCACTTGTGCTCGTTTTTTTTAAATTAGAAACTTATTTACCATGCCAAAACAAAATGGCTTCAGAGAATTGTAAACATGGCTTAAAGCATGTGTGATTGAGGATCACCTACTGGTTTTAAATTGAATCACATGGTCACAAATGTAAGCTTCCACTAGGAGGCTTAGCTCCTCTCAACACGGGAAAAAGTGGTTATATATATAGCTGGGGGAAAGAAGGGGGGGGAGGAAAGAAGGGGGGAAGAGGGAAAGAGGAGGAGGGGAATCATAGGGATAGATCTTCTCCCAAAATCTAATTTTTTTAAAATTTTAAATCGAATCCGCCAATTTTATGCAATATGCAAATGCGTTGGTTTTGTCGTTGAAGGAAGAGTGGAAGCTTTTTAGTGCCGTATTATTGTCTTCCTTTTAAGTGCTCGTACCGCATCAGAGGTGAATTTTGAGAATGATGGGTTTATGTTGGAGTTTATTGGGGAAAATTGGAGTTGTTTAATAAAGAATCTTAGAAATTTATATGAATAGGGTGGATGGTCGAGCCATGAAAAAACAAACTGATGGGAAAGAGAGCAATGTTGATGAGGGGATTTTAGAGCTGTCTCCCAGAGGTCAAAGTTGAGTGAGAGGAGGGCTAAATTAGAGAGGACTGCCCCATTTCGTTATAGATTTGATATGTTGGAGCAGTAAAACCCATTCTGAAGACCCTTTGCAGGAAATGCTCCTAGTAGGCGTCCAGGGCGTGAGGGACTACCCATGCCCATAGCATGGCACTGTAAGTTATAATGGCAGAAAGGATGGAGGTGTAGAGACCGAGACAAGAAGGGATAAGATTTAATTTTTTGTTTATGAAATGCTTAGTGAGGAGGTATGATTGCCTATTAAATTTAGTTTTGCCGCTAAGTAAATACACAGAGGAATGGGAAGGAGGTCTTTATGATAATTCATATGGGAGCGCCCTATTGTTCACAGTAAGGGCAGGTTCTCTCAAGGATAGCCAACGTCTAGCAAAGTTCTTAACTGTCGCAGAAACGAGATCTGAGAATCTGCAGCATGTGATGAATAATTAATTGCTTAAACATGGAGGGACATTAACTTACATGGAGACAGCCTCAGTGGACAAGCGACTGGGCATATCCAATGTGCAATATAGCAATGGAAATGTGATGTGCTCTGTCTGCTAACAACGTGGTTGACCTTGAAATAAGAAAGCAGCAAATGTGTAGATGAGGCAATGCAGCCATGCAATAGAGTTGCTTGGTGGAGGTCAGTTTGACCTGTTCTGGCTAAATGGTAGCGCCTCCTATTGGATGGTCCGTCATAAAGGATATTCGACAATTTAAATGTTAAGCAAAGTTGTCTGCAGTTGTCGTTTGTCAAACTTGAATAAGGTCACCAATTTCATTATTCTTTGTAAAAAACCCCATTGAAAGCTATGAAATGTTTCTACTGGTTGGCATACGTTTATTGTTCTTACTTTTTCTAATACAATGTTTTAAATTTCAGAATGAAAAAGTATTAAATTCCATAGGCAAATCAGAATCATGGCTTTGAAGGTATAGATGGTTCTATACCTTCAAAGCCCAGGATCTTTCCACTGAGTTTCTCATCTTGAATACTTGTTCACACTTTTTGAATTAACCACGAGTAGTGCATAATGAAGTAGGGTTGAAATTAAAATTTAAACATTACATGTACTATATGGATGGCAAGACGAAACACGTGCAATTAAAAATCACCACGACGCCATGATTGGGACCATTTTGTACCTGGGATGCAGTGGCGCCGGAACTTACATTTAGGAGGTTTAGCGGAAATCAGTAGACCAAAAAAAAAATTAATGTCTACCATCTTGTTATAAACTGAGGAATTATCAATTTACAAGCAAACATTTTATGTTATAGGAATTATTTTGCCTTGACTTGACTTACAAATATGGCATCTTGTTTAAAATATAATTGAAACATTGAAATATACAATTTAATCATAATTACAGTCTGATTACAGTTGCCCAAAAGTCGACTTCCTCTCTGAAGTTTTCGATATAAATTCTTTTAAGACAACATCTAAGTCAAGCGTAGAGGTTAGTTCGGAGTGTACATGTAGAATCGCAGTATGAGTTAGTCTCTTTTGTGTCATCATACTTCTCAGCTACGTTTTCAGTCGCCTTAAGACCACACTGATGATAAAAAACTAAACTTAGTTCATTTTGAAGTTTTTACTTTACATTACATATTTCAATCATTTTAAAAAAATTGCTTAAGAACATAAAAACAAACAACAAATATTTTGGACTAATAATTTGTAAAAAAGTTAGTATGGCAGCTGCCATACCTGCCGTAGCGGTTCCGGCGCCATTGCTGGGACGTGACTTATGAGTTACGAGTTGAATGCATGTATATAGGGGTTTCACTTTACATGCAGAATGCATCCTTAAAATTTGAACAACAGTTTTGATATAATAACAGCCCAGTCCGGATCATTTGTCCTTGACTTTCGAAAACAAAGCTTAAAAAATTATTGTCCGGCATTAACTTGCGTACAATTCGTTGAACTCGGGCAACTTGCCAACTTTATTCTATACATATAAAGCGGGCATAAACGTCTAAGACACAATAACATGATCAAAAACATGCTGTAATTTTTACACAACTGCTCAACAGTTTTTAAGTGAAGCAAGCCATGGTCGGACTTTCTTTTCTCACGATGTTGGTCTGGGCAGCAGGATTAGTGGCTAGTTTCCTCTTCGCAAAACTACTTTGGGTATTAACTGGCAACACCGAATATGCCAAAAAAGCCGACGCCATACCTGGACCCCGAAAGTTCTTTTTGGGAGTAGCATGGGACCTGTGGTTGCCAAACGAAGGTTAGAATGGTTACTCTCGAATGTTCGTTACTTAACATAGTATATGTTTTTTTTTTTTTTAAATTCAATGTGTAATTCATATACGAAAGCAGTGGCGTAGCGAGGAGAAGCAGGGGACATCCGCCCCGGCAGCCAGTGGCTCGAGGCGCCCAAAATACAGTGGAACCTCGCTTAACGAGCACCTCGCAAAACGAGTAATTCGCAAAACGAGCAATATAAATTGTAAAAAAGGACTCGCTTAATGAGCGACGTTTCGCATAACGAGTGACGTGGATAAGGGAATCCCCGAATTGTGCGATGGAACATAATTATGTTCCATCGCACAATTCGGGGACAGTATAACAACCTTATAAGGTTGTTACTGTATATATATATATATATAATGTACATAAATACGCAATGGATTCAAGTAATTCTCTGAAGTAATTACGAGTTCTTTAATATAAAGTCCATCGTTCATTTATCTCGAATTGCTAATTTAAACTTAAACATTCAAGCATGTATACATAATCTTGTTTGACATGAACGCATTTAATCTTTATACATATACTATTTATGTTTGATTTATCCAAAGTGTAACTAAAAAAATTAAACTCCCTTCTATCTTTTCTTAGAAATATTTTAACTGATGAATATTTTTTGTTTTTATGAATGGCAAATCACACTGTACTCTACTCTATAAAGGTCAAGACATGTCGTAATATGAAATACTAAATTTTTACCATATTTTGAAGAGTCAGTAACAGCAATTATGTATCTAGATCGACAGCTTTCTAGTAAAAGGAATTAGGTATATTACTAAGAAAAGATAAAGATAAATCGCGATTCTTAACAATTTATGTATTTTTCTCTCAATAAATGTTACACCACGTTTTTTTTTTTTTTTTTTTTTTTTTTTGTTTTTTTTTTTTTTTTTTTTTTTTTTTTTTTTTTTTTTTTTTTTTTTTTGAAAACTTCAATTTTTGAGTATTTTTTCAGGATGGAACGCATTATTGTATTTTACAACAATTTATGGTAGAAATTGTTTCACTTAACGAGTGCTTAATGGAAACGAATTGTGCTTGTTATGCGAGGTTCCACTGTATTAAAATGGATTTGTTAGAGTTTAGATTAAACTAATCATTCCCTCAGTCATTGTCATCAAATGTTTAACGAATTTTGCCTTTTTGAAAATGCTCGTCTGAGCCTCGTCACGTTTACATTAGTTTGACATTCAGCAAGTGGAATTTTTAGAAAGCTTGATCACTAAGAATAAATGTTAATCACACTTCATAGAAAATGATGCAAACCTCTCCTTAAGCGACATTTTGGGGTTCCTAAATGATTCAAATGATAGCTTTTTTAAACAGAGCTAGGCCTTTCGAATAATTCCATGGAGTTTGTTTATAGATGTATGGCAAGCATTTGTTGATATTGCTAATAAATTTGCGGGTGAATCAGTTACTCGCTACTGGATTGGACCATTTGAAGCACGATTTGTGGTGCACACTGCCAAAGCTGCAGAGGTAAGGGCATTACATATGTAGAATTCAAAACCCACGATATTCAGTGGCAAGCCTATAGTTAGGCGAGCATGTGGGGCTTCACTGTCGGGCACATAAGCTTCACTGTCATGCACGTAAGCTTCACTGTCATGAATGTAAGCTTCATTGTCGTGTACATAAGCTTCACTGTCATGCACGTAAGCTTCACTATCATGAATGTAAACTTCACTGTCGTGCACATAAGCTTCACTGTCATGCCTAATCTAACCTAAACTAAACTAACCTACCCTAACCTAACCGTTGCCATTCGGAAAAAAAAATTTTTAAGTCCCACATGGTCGTCAGCTACTTTCTCCAAATTTATAATTGTATTTCATGCAGCTGCATGAAAACAACTAATTACTAAAATGTATCTTTTCTAGAGCTATAGCTCTTACAAACTATTGATGTTTATATGCCTTTTACTTGAGATTTGTGGTTGCAAAGCTTGAAAGCTAAAAGTCACTCAAATGATGACTAGTAATATGTCATTACCATAAACGTGGGATTTTCACCAAGCATACTAACATTTTCACAATGGCCACAAACTATTTTAGATAGGTGAAATGTGAAATAGCGTGTTAAAACTTCATTTTTCCTTTGGTTGCACATGTGGCCTTGGTAAGGTGACAATAATTAGAATATCTATTTATCAGTGGAAAAGTTTAAAATAAAGCAACGACAGGCTGTTATGAATGTCAATTAGATAAATCACAATGAGTACATCATTATATGATAGTGTATACTATTTTGTGCTTATTAATATTTAAAAGACAAACTTATTTATTTTTCATGTTCTTGTATATCCTCTTAACTTTACTAGACAATTTTAAATAATACAACTCACATCACCAAGGCTGATGACTATAGTTATTTTCATTCCTGGTTGGGACAAGGATTATTAACCAGGTAGGTATACATTAGTACGAGAACATTTAAAGATAAAATGATTTTCGACAACTTATAAATAAAAGGTCTTAGTGTTTATACAATGCTTTTTCTAATATATTATAAGTACTGGAAAAAAATGGGCAACCCATAGGAAGTTGCTGACACCAAGTTTTCATTTCAAAATTCTGGAGGATTTCATGTCAATATTTAATGAGCAGAGTCAGATATTGATCGATTTGCTGAAGAAAAAGGAAGGGAAAGGATCTTTTGACATTTATCCTTATATCGCGCATTGCACCCTGGATATCATATGTGGTAACTATAATGATAGTAATAACATGAAAAACAATAATTGCATAAATTAAGAAAGAAATACCATATGTTTTGAAACAGAATCAGCGATGGGGACGAACTATAATGCCCAAAATAATAGTGATTCAGAATTCGTAAAAGCAGTTGCTGGGTAAGCTTTCTGCTGCCCTTACGTTTAGCTTCACAGACCTGCAAAATGTTGTAAAAACTATACTGATTTTTCTAGAATGGGTAGTATTTTTACTCTGCGCATTATACGTCCATGGTTGAGCAATCGTTTTCTTTTCAACATTTCCCCTTACAAAAGACGAGAAAGCTATTACCTGAACGTTTTGCATTCAACATCAAGAAAGGTAAAATAATGTGTGATCAACAAACAAATTATACATGTCTTTTAATTTGTTAAAGGTGATAAATCATCATTGCTGTTTCGATAATTTGATAACGTACTTTAAAGTTTAAAGAAAATGATGATATTATAACGTGGCTTAAAATTCACATAAAAGAAATTAATCGTTATTTACGATTGATTTCTTTCTCAGTATATAGAGGTACTTTCAATTTTTAGGCAATATAGCGTATTATAATATAGAAAAATAATAGTATGTTGTTATGCAATTTTGATGAGAATTCATTAAGCCGCGGGTCCACACCAACGAAAACATGCGCGGAGCAAAAGCAAAGTTTGTGAAACCGTGTTTGCAGTACAAGTTTCTGTCCCAATGTTTCAGCTTACTTCAAGCTTTTAAAAGCACTAGTCGGTACCCCGTGAAAATCACGGGAACTAACAATAGTTCGATTGGACATGCATGGAAAAATATTGTAAAATATAAACATTAGTAAATGTTAATAAGAAAATGCATGAATTAAACGAAAAGAGCAAAGGCTGTTCCATTATCACAACAGTAAGTTGCTGGATTAAAACACAATAGAATTCGTCAAATTATTGCGTCATCAACTCAACCATATGCGCATTTTCTCTTCGCACAAAAGCAGTCTCTGCACAGTTACGACTACGCACATGCAGTGGGTTTCCGCTGGATCGAGCGGAAAAATTTCTTTGGCATGTCAAAGAAATTTTTTCCTTCAAAATGGGCGTGGTGTCCGCTCGGCGGAAACGAACCATGACGTCACTGCGCATGCGCAGTGCGTGCAATCCCGCATAGCGCGCACGAATCCG
>JAQGBW010006834.1:0-10161 GCA_034698625.1 Julus scanicus | reverse complement strand
ATCAAGTTCATTTGCAGATTCTGTTTAAGAAATTTACTTTAACAAACATTGTTTCCATTAGGAAAATTTGTATTATTATACCCTATTGGCCTATTCTGTTGTTAATTATATCATTTAAGTCTCAAATCGACGTCATCAATGGATTTCCATCCATTGCATCTGCATTTGGCGTGAATAAAACAAGAGATGTACTTTTGTCATAATTGCAATGTAGGCTATCCTTGAAACTAACATTTTCCTGTATTTGGTAAAACTTATCCGTAACAACGATGTTCTGCTGAAACTAGTAATACAATTGCAGAAACTCGATCCTTTGATTGGTGGTCCAGAGAAATGTGTTCATGAACTGAAGCATCGTTCGCGTAGACATCGACGTTCGTAAACCGAGGTTGGACTGCATTTTATTGAAACCTGGAATTGTAATTGTTTCTCCAACCATTGCTTCACCCCGCAATATACTTTAACATGCAATGCAAGATTTCGAGGAGTTACCCGTATTAGTGCGAATATTTGAAAGAACCGTTATCAAACTTAAGATAAATGCTTTCGTATAGTAAAAGTTATCACGCAATTGATTTTAGCAAATTAAAACATCGATTTGAATACAATCTGGAATATTTCAACCAATTTCATGCAAGGGGTGATCCATAAATTATGTCACACTTTTTTGCCTCTTTTTAAACACCCCCACACCCCTTAGTCACAATTCCCCCATCCCTTGGACACAATTGTCACAAAAAACAAACAATAGGTGTGACATAATTTTTGAATGGCCCCCAAAACTAATTTTTAACCAGCTAGCATTAATTGCGTGACCACACCTAGTACGTAACATGTAAGAATTGAGTGAATTTCGTTTATTAAGTGTCATTGAAAATGTCAAGTGTTGGGGTCTGTGCCACCTTCAAGAATCCCTAAGAAAATCAATCCCATTTTTTTTTTCAAACGGCTAAACCAATAGGACGGATTAAACCCGGGCTTACACCGATTGTCCTTCGTCCAACAATGCGGCTCTCAATTTAAAATTTTCGATCAGTTTCAAAAGGAGTTTTTCTTTCGTTTTGTCGAATAGCGACGATAAAGGAACCACGTAACAGTGGCCTGCGTGGGGAGGGGGGGGGGGCGAGAATACGCAAACACCCTGAGGTGAGACGGCGAGAGGGAAACACGTGTCACTATGACATTTTGAGTGACTTACATCACAATGTGACACCCACAGGTGAGAATGAAAACGGGGAAATAAAAAAAAAGGGAGAAGAAGAAGAAAAGAAAAATCGAAGAATAGCTGAAGTGAGAAGACAGAAACGGAATTACGCGCCTAGGGAATCAAGCGAGATAAAAGAGGGATAAACCTCCCTTCTCCTTTTTTTTCGACAATGGGGGGAGCGCACGACACTATTGGAAAATTGAAATTTCTCTTCATTATTAACCATCAAGTTCATCAGAAAAGTGAAGGACCATACCTCAACACCCCTGCTTAGCATAGGCGAAGTAAAAGAAGAATTTGAGAACCAACAACGAATTTACGTATCTGTGTCGAAATTTTGGCATTGGCATAAGTCGTTCTGTTCGAAATTTTGGGCATTCAAAATACGTGTTTTTCAAAGGAATTTGTAACACTGTAGCCAACGGGCCCCTCGAAAAGCCTAAACTATCATTGTCTATAGCCTAACCTATATACATATGCTAACATGGCAGAGGGCTTTTTTCTTGTCACCAACCAAATGTGGGTACTGTAAGCGGGGCTTTTTGGCATTAAATGACAATTGCGTTATTTAAATCTTTTAAATAATAATCAACAAAACTTAAATCAAGGTTTATCAACGAAATAAGACCCACTAACTGCTTTACCATTTTCAATTTTTTGAAATGAAATGTATATTTTTAAATCAAATGAAAGAATTTGTGTTACTTGCTTAGTATTTTTAGTAGTTTGTAAAAGTTTTTAGGATTTCAACCAACATTTACCGTGTGAATAATGTTCAGATTGAATTCCTAAATGACTATTGAGTGGTTGCAAGACAACTAAATCTAACTGACTTGTCATCAAAGCTGATCTAATCGCCGCCATTTTAGATTTGGAAGATCACCACAAACCTTCACAAAATGTGGATTTTCCATTGATTTTAGCGAACGGGCCTCCCATTATTTCTATAAATGTGTACAAATAAGGTTATGTAAGACTAGGTTATGTTAGATTAATTAGGCAACATCAATTCACATGTACAGTACGTCACCGCCGCCATCTTGGATTTCCCTTTCCTGCCGCTTTTACTCGCCAGGTGGCGTATCGTCTATGAATATTTTAACGTTGATTGGATGTGCTATATGGGATTGCCCACCATCAGGGGTAAAATTGTTAATATTTTAAAAAAATGATTTTAAAAATACGTATAACAATGTGAACAGAAAACATATTTTACGAATTTACGCAAACATGTGAATATGCATTAATGATTTTTAACCAAATTTCAAATGTTTTCAAATGAAAACAATGCGAGAGTTAAAGATACAAAATAACTTTTTTGGAATTCCGTTCCTTAATTGTTATGATGCTGATGGAGAAAAGTGTGTTGTCATTGTTTCTGAATAAAAGGATTTTGGGCGACAAAAGTTGAGCACTTTCATGAACTTATCGAAAGCTATTTTTAGTGAGGTTTTATATACAATATACAACAAACAAACATCAAAACCCAAAGCTGCTGTAGGTGCCACAATGAGCGAAGTTGGTATTGTTTAGAGCTGATCGTAATCCTTGATTAGAGTAAACTGAGGATGGTACAATCCGTTATAATGCACTTGTTTCTGACGATATCTTCTCCAGAAACTTGCTATTAAAACAACAAACAGATCCCAACATTTTTTCGTTTAGCTTGGCGAATTTTCTACATCGTCACGCTTGATCAAACTTCAATTTGCTCAAAATAAGCACTGCAAAAATTCAACAGCACCGGGGGCAGAATTTTCAAAAAAATAATTTCCATCCCATTGCATTTATTTGCTTGAACATCAAGAGACCAAAATAATGACCTTAAGCGACCATGAATATGAATGGCAGCGCACAAATGGCCCCAGGTCCAGCACAAAGCTATTAATCAACTGACCACATCCCTGGAAGTATAATTTATCAAAAATCAAAAAGGAGGCAACTCCATCAATGATACCAGTCTATATCAGTGGAAATTCTCTAGCCACATAGCATCTCAGATACAATTCCATGTCCTGGTTATATGTCTTTTCCCTTGACAACTACAGTTAATTTTAACATGATGAGGCACCTATATTCCAATGCTATTGGCATAAGTTTCTTGTAAACATGGCTTCACATTACCTTGCAGCAAGATGACTATATACATAATTAAACACAATACAAAATTCATCACTTGTGATGAATGTAGCCAAGTTGTTGACATAAAATTTCAAAAAATTAATCCTAAAGGTCAATCACCTTGCAATTTACAAACGATTTGAAGTAGTTTAGGGCAGCAACTTCAGCAATCTGGCATCAAAATTATTGTGTATTCGCCATATCTTTCAGAATTTGTACTTCAGGAGTTCAAAACAGAATGCTATTAAGGCCCATCAACTTAATGCGAACTGCCCGATGTCCTGCAGTGTGACCCAAATAAGTTTATGAAGCGCCATAATTCTTTTGATTTTCCAATTATGGAGCTTGACAGAAGCTCGTTGAAGTTGGCATTCAGCGAAAATATTTCTACAACTGGTCCTGGTCCTTGGTTCACACGAGGTCATCAGGGTAGATGAGAGCCCCCATTACAAAGAAGAAAAAAAAATACGAACCATATAATAAATACAAATTAGAGACCAAATACGGGTTCTATGTAGTATTGCTGGATATCGTGCACATCGTTTTATAATTATATCAAAATGCTGATTAATGGTCAATATACGCTGCCAAACCCCTCTGATGTGCAACTACTGAATTTCGGCATGGCAGGATCATTGTCAATAAAACCAAAGAATGTCCAAATAACGTTGTTTTCTGTCACTTACAAAATGTCATTTTAGGGCTATATAATTAGTCCTTAAATGACCAGTTTAAATACAAGAGCAAATTAAGGATGGGTCTGTTTAAAATAACAATGCACTCTCAAATAAATTCACTAAAACAGGAAATTTGCATTATATATTGACGTCATTGTCGTTGAAATGTAAAGCCATAAGTAAGTGATAATATGACGCCATGTTTCTGTGACTCCACGTGTTGGTAATGATATTTTAAACCAACTAATGATGAATGACGTCATCTGTTTTTATCATCTGCAACATGTGAAGAAGTTCTCAAAACTGCCCAAGATGAAGAATCTCTCAACCTACAGGGGTGCCCAAACATGGAGGCCACACCATCGAGGCAATTAATACCACATTTCTATAAAAAAGTGAACAACGCTTAGACCTATCAGATGTAGCGTCAGATGTATGACGCTAATTTTAATTAGGAATTCCATGCACTGCCCGGTCAATAAATTCCGCTTTAATTAAGAAGAACATTTCTTCCTCCGCCTTGCCATGGATCGAGCAATGGGCCTCAACGTATAGTTTGCCAAATAAAAAATAAAAAACGTTCCAATAATAAAACACCTTTCAGCATTAATTCGTTGTAAATCCAGCGCCCAAATACAATAAAGTCGACCCAAACAGGTGATTGTTTTCCGATTTATTTCCACTCCAGCCAAAGCAACGTTCATTTTTTGATTTTTTTAAACCAAATAAATCACGCTGTATCTATTTCAAAGGTGGAGAGAAACATCGTAACTCAAATTTGATGGCCGATATATGGGCTGGCACTTCCTATGTGGCAGCGAATGAAAAGATGAAAAGGGTATAAAATTCAATCCTTGCTAAAAAATCAACATCTCGCAACGGGCCAAGAAAACCATAAGATTCACTGAATTGTTGGATTGCACAGTTACCATCAAATCGATTTCTGTTAACTAGCCATTACAGCTTTGCTGTAATGACGTTCCTGTTTTACATATTGGTTGGTTCACCTGTCCTGATGAAAATACGTAAATGTTTTTTTATAGAATGTCAGTTTTGTTTGTAGACCACAGTCTTAAGAAAAGATTTTACAAGCATTTCATGAAATACAGTGTTTTTATAACGTGCATTTGCATATAACTACTACAAAGCGATGAGGTGGCTGTTCTGCACCAAATCCAAAATTAAAGAAACCAACGTTGACACTTGTTATATGTATATCAAGAATAAGTGAGGAATAACATCAGTTATAACTTAATTTAAGGAAACAGGCAACCATTTGCAAGCAATCCCCACTTTTTGTAGACAAATACATCTAACAAAAATGTAAACATATTAAATATACATCCAAATATATTTCATAAAGTTGAAGGCAAGTGAGTTGTTTAAGATGAACATCTTGTCATCAATTTAAGAAACCATTTTCAAAATTTAATGCAAAGAGTAATGGAAATTAACATGTATTCCAAAGTGAAAAATTTCATGCGGTCTCATAGATAAATACAATGGGACCTGCTATGAGACAAGTGAGACGAGAAATGAGACCAAATGAGAATTCACAATCAATGGGATTTTCTTCCATGAGACTCTATAAGACGATTCTCTTAATAATAAGATTTTATGAGACTATAATATGAGATCCCAATGTATAAACGTGGGCAATTAGTCCCATATGAGATTCCATAACAATGTGATCTTAATGTGATGTTCCATAATCCCATTCACTTGGGTTTGATGTTCTTAGCATATTCCATGAGTGATTATTAATCATTCAGATTCAACTGTATACATCGCAGTGTGTGTTTCTCTTCAAACAAATTCATCTATGAACGTTCAATAGTATATTTTATTTTTAGTTTGAGTAAGCTCAAATAGAAAACTAATATAGTCGAATCGTTGATAAGATATTACCCAAAAAATATCTTCCTGTTTTCATTTAATGCTTTATCCTATAAGTACAAGCAAATAAATGCTAGACTAAGATGTATAGGGACTACTACATAAACCTATTGTTTTTGTCAACATCATTCCTCCGACTCGCAAGAGCGGTCAATCAGTGACGTCATAATTCGATGCTTCTTAAATATCCTTTGAGAAAACAACACGAGCAGACCAAATTAACTAACACTGCCCAAAAGTCAGCACACGGCGCTGACCTCTGTTCGCCAGCTTACATAAGGATTAATGTAGATCGTTAGCAAATTGTCGTGACACTCTGCGTGTTTCTTGTCGCCGCCGTCCCCAAAGTCAATACAATAAACGCACTTATTTGGTGTTGCCAAATTAAATACACAATTCATTTTTCCATGATCGAAGATTGTTTCTTGTTTGAACTGCTAAGGCATTCGGGTTCCGTGCGCCTGAAACAAACGCATGCACATCGCGCTAATAAATTATATGGACACAAAATTACTCTTTGCTCATAACAAGCTTCTAATCTATATCAAACAGCGAAGTTGCCATTTAAGATAGGCACAGTAATGGGAAGCGATGTAGCCAAACCTCGCAAGGATGGGCTCTGCAAAGCCCGATGGGAAGGGTCCATCATGTGCTGCTGGCTACTTTCCAGAAACTTTTAGGTCGACGTTATTGTGATGCTTAGGGAATCAGTATATTTCTTGGAGAAACTGCATAGCTTCCAACTTGCAAATTCCGCCAAATTAAGTTTTCGTTACATAAATTTGATACTTCTAAATTCAATATAACCCTCTCTTCAACCATATCAGTCTTTTTAGAAAGATGATGTACACGTAATTTCAGAAGGCATCGTCCTGCAAATTTCAATCTCATTATCTTTTCAAACACAGTTTAAAACAATGTTCAATACAATATGGCGTAATTTTAGAATGTACTTATTTGTCATAAGTCTCTCTAAGTGGCAGCCACGATTCAATAGATAGAAAAAAGTTACAAGACAGCATTGCACAAAGCTGTCACTAATAAGAAACTTAGTGGGTTTTTTTCGAAATGTAGTTATTTGAAAACAAAACTTGTATTCGAATTTAAAAAAAAACTGCACATCTTTGGATAAATATTGATACTTTTCAAGACATCAGTTGAGCATTATAAAAATATGCATTTGGTAAAAAAATGTTGCCTGAAGCATAAAGAAATGCCCAATTTGTAGGGATGCCCAAACCACAGAGGTTCGTCCACATTGCACAAAAACAGAGGTTCGGCCGTATATTAAGTCCCGGTATCATACATTATCGTAACCGAGAGCATCTTCAAATTATTGACCAATGAGTCACTTGGCGCCAACTTCTAATTTCAGAAGAAAATATGGCTGCCAGCCAATAATAGCACGAGAAAAAACGAATATAGCGGATATGATAACGTCCAATAAAAGCGGCGCTCTAGGAAACAAGGCGAAGATCAATTAAGTATGGTTTGCTTGCAAAATGTAACGCATGCCGTATGGCCACAAATATAATAAAAGGTCATATAATTATAGATTGGCCATAGATAGATCATCTCCGCTTTCCAAATTAAACTGGAAAATTAATATCCTAACTGCCATCTATAAACAACTGCATTATATCCCAGTGAAAGAGAACTTGGAAAGATATTAATTAGCTTGATGCCCATACTGGATTTTCGAAAATCACGTGGAATTGCATACAAGGATTCGACCCAAACACCAAACTTCCCTGTAGTATAAGCAAGACCCAGATTAGAAGGTGATTATTAGATATCCCTTAATGATTATCAAAGTATCTTTTTTTTTGTTGATATTTTGTTACATTTGAAATGCATCTTATTTTTTAGGGAGCCTAAATGGAATTTTTTGGGGGAAAACAGTAAAACAGATGTCCCACCTTGATACCAGCAACCATGTACAGATTCATTATTCGAATCGCTTTTGGTAAACAAAACATTAACTAAAATGAACTTAAATATATATCCATTTATATTATGCAAATACGAGTATTTGAGTGCATCAGTGTTCCAAACGAAGGGTTAACAAACTCCCAAATATTAAAAATACTTTAATTATATCTTAGTGAACTTTATGAATGTAATAAATTATGAAGAAATAAAAGTACAGAATGCATTCTTGTTCAACGAGGGGTTAACAAACTCCCAAGTATTAAAAATACTTTAATTGTATCTTAGTGAACTTTATGAATGCAATATGTTATAAAGAAATAAAAGTACCGAATGCATTCTTGTTCAAATTCCTCACAAAATTAAATTTGGATAAGTTTATACCAGAAACATTTATTCCTTTGGCAGAGTCTGTTACAGTAGAACCTTAATCTCTTTAAAAGCATAAAATGTTCCGATCCCGATTTGGAACCCGTGTATATAAATGAACCTGTCTAAAAGCATATTTTTCACCGGTCCCAACTTCAACTCCCAAGCGCATGCATTTAGCCAGGTTGTACTGTATATGAAATCCAATAATTGTTGACTTGCTATATATCGTATTTTTTTCAAAATTCATACTTAAACTTTGCAGAAAACATGGCTCTAGTAACCAATAACCTCAGCTGTATCATGCTGCTTTTATTTTTTTCCTTGAATAGCAGCAAAAAAACAAGTACAAATTTACTTAATTCCACAGCACGCGCCTAAACCAGTAGAAAAAATGTTCCAAACCTAGGGGGTTGGATTGAATGGTCAATCAAAGTGTCCACTGGAGCAGCTGCCTGTCAGGAGTGAACCCAGCACGGCAGGCATGACAGAGAAACAAACAGGCCACACAAAAAACTGATAATTTTTCACCGCTGACAAGGTATATAATGGCGTTTGACTGCCTGCGTACAATGGACGAAGGCGGCGTGTGAGAACCGAGGTGTACTTCCACAGGTGCTTCCGTGTAAATATGCGTGTTTGGCCACTGTCCACGTCGCCATTGTAATGCGATTTAATGGAAATGGAGGCCGCCAGCTTAACTAGCCGGCACTCCACGCAAACAAGTCGTCCTGCCAACTCAAACACAAATAAAGCTCGAATTCAACTCGAGAAAGCGTGTGTCCGCCACCCCTCAAGACCTGTCTGAGCTACCTGAAAGACAGATTGGCACCCTCCCCTGATGGTGCAATGCGTTTTGCTGACCAGCCATTAGCGAGGGGAGAGGCAAACGCATCTTCGTGGGGTGAGACATTTTCTAAGAGTTCTACCTGGGTTTTCTGCAAAAATAATTTGCTTGGCAAAAACCTGGATCGATGGAGTGCTTCAATTGTGCTCGTCTTACGAGGGAAAGAGTGCTCGTTAATTATTAATCGGCACCTGACGCAATGTGATGAGACGTGCTAAAAATATGCACTTGAAAAGTTTAAATAAGTCGGTGAAAGTGGCAATACAGTCCAATTCAGATCCATGGACAGTTTTTGTCTATGTCTTTTATACAAATTGGGTACAACACAGTGTGTATAAGAACTTCCTCTTAAATTCATATTCAAAAGTTCATAATTATGTTTGGTGAAACAAGCATCGGATATGAGCATACATTGGTATATATTATCTAAACGTTAATCTAACTACAATTTTACAATTGAAATGTTACAAGTATATATTGCCATGAAATGCACATGTGTTAAACATGAGAACATGTATAGTAGAACAAGGTTGAGATCATACAGCAGAACCTAAATTTCCCCGAGTGTCCGAATTGTCTGAAAAGTAAATTCCCTTTTTTGCATGTTATCTGCAAAAATGTGATTGCAAATTATTTGATTGGTTTCTGCTCTATATCCAATTCACCGGAAATTAATTGGTGACCACGTGTTTAGACGAGTCCCAATTAAGTGTTCATATTAATTGAGTCGTACAGTCTACGTGCATAGGTATAATTATGTATTTATTAACTTTATAATAAATAAATTTAACTTTTAAAATAAAAAACGCAAATTTGAATTTTTCCTTATTTAACGCAACATTATGAGTTTTAAATTGACAATATACAGTACAAATTATAGAAGTTTCTAGTAAAATGTGTTTTGAATCGGTAACATTATTATAGTTTTCAATTTTCGGTTATCAAAATGTATGCACATTTGTAATTTGGCGGTAAGAGAAATTTATTAATACACCCATACCTCGATATACGGCCGCTCTTTATATGGCCTTTCGCTAAAACGGCCTTTTTTAATTATGGCACGTTTTCGATATACGGCCCACAATGTTTCGTTATACGGCCGTTATGCGTGCAGC
>JAQGBW010006833.1:0-10161 GCA_034698625.1 Julus scanicus | reverse complement strand
TAATTCTGAAAAATACTTTCTGCAGAAATTAGGTGACTGAATTCTGCAGAATTCTGATAGTCGTTTTTTGTATGGGTAACCTCTTTGTATGAAATTTAAACATTGCACCAAAAATTAAAATCAGTCTCTAGTTAAGTCATGATCAAGCTAGTTTCTTGTATCCCCGATACCGTATTTGATTCGCAGCACTTGTAGTGACAGACTGAGACCTGCTTCCGAAAACTTTTTTTCCTTACTTTCAGAAATTTCTGGCGCAGTCATGACGGTGTTCTAGTGGTACACGGTAGCGATGGGACTACTGTCTCCTAAGTATTAGCACTTAAAAATATATGGAAGCAGTCGTCATTGAACGACTGACAGAACGGTTCATTAATGTCGACTGGCGCGAAGGCAAATCAGCGGTTAGGTGATAACAAAAACGTGACTATCCGCACATAAGAGATTATACCACTCTTCACCTTATCAAATCCTTCACAATCATTACGGCGTCCAAAACACAGCTCTAGAATACATATACATAAATGAAACCAGATCGAATAGTTGAGTTGGGTAGCTTAGCTCTGACGGCATTCTGGTGACGGAAAAGTTGCTCTCATTTCCTGGTAATGGTTTTCATAATCATTTCCTAAAAAATGTCAGGATGATTCAAATGATGCCCCACACCTTTCAGGAAAATAATTCAATCTGAAAGCAATGTTCTTGCAAATGGTATTACTAATGCGTGCGATTGTTAGGTAACCACACTACTGCATGAACTATACTGCTAGTTACAGTAAATAGTAGTTTTAGCAAAGCGCTTTTAGCTAAGCACGTGTTTTGTGGGAATATTAGGCTCCAAATCACAAGTTATAGAGGTAAAGCTTGATAACATGATTGCCCAAGAACTAAATTCCAGTTTTTCAGTCCTTGAGACGGAAAATTAATAAATGAGGCACAATACAAACCCATTTTTTTGCTGACCACCTTGAATTCAACTTGGGATCACACAAATTACTATTAAAACACTTTTTCTCGCCAAACTACCGGTATTAGCTACCGGTAATACAATTTAGTTTCTTATTATTATGTTTACAAATGCCCATCAAATAGTGATACACACGAACTTATTGATGGTGAAGCAATGTTGCAAACAATTTGCATTAATGGAAATTCATGTTAAAACCTTGGGTAATTATCGATATCTGTATACGCAGGGCTGGCTGAATAAAAAATATCCTTTTGCACAATCCATATACCCAAACATAACTTACTAGTGAATTACCTGAGCACCATCGTTTAAATAATCATGTCAACTCAGCATGCAACTTTGCATTTTGTGACAACCTTTACAGTCACTTAAAGCCAGCTTGTGCGCACAAACAAATGAACAGGTAGAACAGGTAGCATACATCAGCACAACGTGCTCCAAATAATAACCACCTTTAGTAGGAAATGGTTAACAGCACTAGTAGCTATGAATACATGTTACAGTATTTGGCATTGGCATTTTGAATACAAATGTTCCGGAATATGATTTATTATCAATTCAAGGATTTAGTGGAATTCAACTGCGTTTTAATTAATGGTGTAAACAGATCATCGTTGTGAGAAACTAACCTAGGATTGATGTGGTATTTTGAAAGGGCCATCACTAGTAATGGTATGATGTGCGGGCTTCGAGCTGCATGGCAAGTGTGAAATACTAAGAAAAATGACAAGCACATTGGTCTGTAGCAACATTATCACAAAAAAAAATACCGGAAAACTATGATAGCTCATTAAATGATGCCAAGTGGTGAGAAGGTATATTGCACGATAATGAGATGCGTATAGGAAGTGTTGTGTTAAATCTGGTATATGAAAAATAAAATCACCACCAAAGTATTCTGTTTGTTGTTTGTTTGTTTGTTGATTTTTAACGTTGGCCTATTTCGAAGGTATTCTGTACCAGAGGACAAAATGGATAAAAACGCACTATTCCATCAGTCGTATTTAATCATTTCAGGAGAATGCTCCTACAGCAGTACTAGCGACATAGGCATCACTGTAAAATCAAATTTTTACTAAATCTGGGAATTTCGCCAGGAAGACTATTCCATCGTCGAATCGCATGCAAAAGAGACCAATAATAAGTATTCGTCTTGGCACGAAGCTTGGTCAAAGGATTTGAGTGACCATGACTATTCCTAAGAACGTGAGCTGATAGTAGCACTGTCCATAAGAATGAAAACATCCGCAAGATAGCTGAGTTAATGCAAAGAAGTAATTCAACCATTCAGCATATCACAAAAAATAAAAATGGAATCATCAGTAAAGTCAGGAATAGTTGCACAAAAACACTTTCTGATGCTGCTGAGAGGTGGATTCTCCGACAAGTAAACAAATTAGAAAAAAGTTATTATAATATGATAAAATTTCACTGCATTAAAGTAGGTGATTGTAGGCTATATAAAACAAAATATGTTAAATACAGTGGAGTCTCACTTATACGAAGCTTACTTATATGAAACATTCAGTTATACAAACAATTTATTGCTCCCCGGCAAAACTCCATTTAACCCTGTGTAATGTATTATTCGCTTATACGATATACAGTTATACAAAACTTCCACTTATACAAAGGGTGATTCCTTCCCCTGATGTAATCCCCTTGTGTAAATACTAATCAATTATAAGAAGAGCTTTTTCACATAATTGTAAAGCATTTGTCTATAGTATTCTAAAGACGGAAACGAAAAAGAGTTTGATGTTATTATTGACTATGAACAGGTCTTGTACTATATAATATGTAGCTTGCAGGAAAAACAAGCAAGCTAAAATTACAGAGTTTTTTAAGACGAAATAGGCACATTTCTGAAGATGTAACTTAAGTGGCATGTACCTTATTGTTTGTGAATATATCAAATACATCTTCTTTTTTTTTTGTTTCTGTTCTTCTTTGTATGTACATATACATTGACAAAACTTTTAAACGACATTTTTTAAGAAGAATTATTCTCTATTTATTAAAAGACAGTAACCACGAAACCTGCTAGTACATGTACATTGTATTCACTTATATAAGAATTTTCTGTTCCCCTCATATATTCCGAAATGTATTCTACAAAATTGATATTACTTAGAATCAAAGCTTTTTTTAAGTTAGTGATTTTGTAATAAATTAATGTAAGTCTTGTAATTGATGAAATACGGTAATATTTGTTGTCAAACCCTTTGAATCAAATACTTCCTGTACTGTTTTGTTTCCGACTTCCTAAGCTTGTAATGCAACATTTTCTAATTTACCGGTCTAATAAATGCCATAATTGTCAATGTGATTAAGACATGGGCAATGGGGATACAGGTGGGGTTACTCATCTTAAGTGTGTTATATGCTAAGTAACTATATGGAAATCCATATTTCTTATTTTAGATCAATGTCATCTTGCAAGATAAACCTCAGACCTAGTCCTAACTTTCGGACACAGTCTTATAAGATGGTACAAGTTGAACTTGCACGATTATTTCATATACTAAATAAAATCCTTCAATATGCCCCTTACATTCCTAATCCAAACACTGCTAGCTCAATTGTTTTTATTGTACCTACTGAATATGTTTTGCGAGTCCAAGCCTCAGTTTGAAGGCTTTAAACTAGTTCACATCTGAGAATAAAATATTCTTCCAGTATTCTAAAAATTTGTACTAGCCATCTAAAGGTGTTTTTCCTGTTCTCATCACTAGTAAGTGGTATTCCTCTTGGGTATTTTCTTTCTTTCCTGCAGGTATTTTCTTCACAGCACATCTAACAACATGTCACTGCCCCTTCAGTTAGCTTACTTACATGCACAGTTTGTTCTGGGTCTGTTTATGATTACTGGTTTTATATTCTGATGACAAATATACTGAACAATAATTTCATCTCTTGGTATGAATTGTCACTATTACACAACTGAATATCTTTTTCTCAGAGTAACCCAAAACTCAATTAGTTTATGAGCCATAATGAACAAAAATGACTTGGCACCTTACCGGTGTTTTTTTGAATTTTTGTTGTTGCTGTGAAATAAACTATGCACTGCAAGTAAAGTGGAATAAATGAAATAAATAACTTTCCTTTTACTGAGAAGCAATGATGGCAACTAGAAGTAGAAGCTAAAGAGGAGGAAGTGAATTATTTATTATTCATATCCCTGCCAAGCTGGTGATTGATGCATTTTTGTCCATTTTACAACAATTCATGACAGAAACAGATGTGGGTCATATGACTATGTAGTCAGCTATGTACAGCTATGTTGGGCAAATGCATGACCATGTAGTGGTTGAATTTTTATAGAGATTATCGTAGCAGATTTCTGCCTTTAAATAGCTTGGTATATAATAGATTTTGTGACGAATATAAGATCAATCTTTGCAGAAACAATGTGACGAATATTGAGGTTCCAGTTTCAAATGTATACTATAGCAAATTTACTTTGAAATCTGTACTGCATTCATGTACCTGTGAAAAACTTTCACTGTTCTCATCAGAACTGGTTCTTATACTTTTTGTGACAACTGCATGTAAGAATTATCCAATGTTTCATACTGCCCCAGTCTAAATTTTAACAAGCTCCCCAATGGACCGGATTCTATATAGTGTACTGTTCATAGGCGTTCGTTGAAGCAAGATAATAAATAGTTCACCGTAACTGGCGTTACAGGTTATTTCTAAGCTTAAACAATGTCGTAAGCATTACATAAGTTTTAGAAAAACCTATAGTCACATTAATAGGGAATTTTGTTACCAGCCGCTCGACAGTGGCGCCGTCTGTGCTAGGTATCGAGCCATAAAATTACAACAGATTATTTTGCAAAATTTTCTCTTCTATGACAGGGTATTCGATCAACACTTGTAAAACCAGAACATGGCAGACGATACATGAGATCTGTTGTTATCACCACGCGGACAATTTTTTTTCTATAAAATGCCAAAATCAGGAATATGTATAGCCTACTCCACAGAAAATTTCTAAAATCAACCTAGGTTCCCTCATTCGGGCCAAGAAGAACCCCAATATGGCCAAACACGTGGCAAGTCGGGCACCGCAAGGTGACGCAACGCAACAAGGAAACGAAGCAAATAGCAGTGCGCTGAGCATTACCACGCTACTAATATTAAGGTTTCTTCCGAAACGTACGGTTATTTCAAATTTACCTTAACGGAGTCCAAGGGATACATAACACAGTGCTCCATGATTCCTGCAAGGGCCCCCGCCAACATGTGGGTGGTCGTGTTCGTAGTCGGCAGCGATTCATAGTCATCAAAGTCCATGATAAGTACAGAGAATCGCTTGACACATTAGCACTGACCGCAACCGTTGCACTAAATTGATCTCGAATTCATGAAATTCGCAAGAAAAATTCGGAGTTCAAACAGTCGTCGTAGCCCTCCTTCCTCTTCGTCCGGGAAAACACAAGTGGCCGGTAAGCGGCGCCGTCTGGCGGCACAACAAAGATAAGTCGAAATCGATTATGACGTCATGATAAAAACCACGTGAACCCTATAACATGCAGGAGAGGGAATTTTAAACGAGGCCACTAATGCCAGGACAATGGCGTCTTGAAACGTCAGGACATTTACCACCCCGGCATTTACCCGTTCTCCCGATGTCACTGAAATGTCTGTTTTTCATCTGCTTCAGAACCGATTTTCGTTGATTTTGATTTTTTCTAAGTATTTTGTTGCAATTACAGATTGCCAGAACTTTCTATCGCAAATATTTTATGCTGTATAATCCACAGACAAGCAAAAATGCAGCTTCGATATATTCCAGTTTTTTTTAATTCACTCGAGGTTTGTCCCACAAACATTAGATGTGGATGATATTGATTCCGGCAAATGCATGTCGAATTTTTGAAGAATGTGATAAATAATAGTTACAGATTTAGTTCATTAATTTGTTTTACAATGTTGATATGCATGGCATTTTCTTTAATAAATTATAAAGCTACGAGTTTGTGTCCAATTCTTCAAACAACGACTTCAGAAAAGATATAAAAGTGCAATACGTTACTTTTTATGTTGATATAAAAATATACTTAATATAAAAATATACTTAATATATACAGTGGAACCTCGATTTACGAACTTAATCCATTCCATGACCCTGTTCGCAAATGGAAAAGTTCGTAATTCGAATCAATTTTTTTCCATTGCAATCAATGTAAATCCAAATAATGCATTCCTTGTCCAAATTTTGTTTTAAACATGGTATGGTTTTATGTGTGGAATTAAATTTATTGGCAGTTCAATGATAAACTAGAAACAAAGGGCTTGTGTAGAAAAAATGTCCAAAAAATGCCCTCGTTCGCTCAACACCGCCCTTTCCTCTTAATCCCCCCTTATCAAGGACTCTGCCCGATATTTCAGATATTTAAATCAATTTTGTGTTGTCGATAGGTGCTTTTCGGGGCTTTGCACAACACCAATCTGATCAAATTTGTACAAGGTTCTATAGTGTTAGATACGTTACAAATGCATGGAAGGTTCACATATTAACAGTAATATTAGAAGAAAGCAGTTTAATTACCAAAAAAGAAACCGTATCTTTGTGAATTGTGTACAATTAAGGGAATTAATCTATTTTATATTAAAGTGTATTTTGGGATTTTTGGGTTACAGGTATTTTGGGAATTTGGGGGGTGAAAAAACTTTGTCAAAAATAAGTAAAAAACGAGGCCAACGAAAATAACTTGAAACCAAGATGGCCGCCTGGATATAACCTAAACCAAAATAGATCCCAAAAACACCAAACGGGATAATAAAACAAGATGGCGCCCAAATCAAATAAGCGCATATTGGGAGGGAGAAAATGGGTGGTGCTAAGCCACCATTGGACCAATGTTACAAAAAACAAACTTAAAGAAACCTAATTGGTTAACACTAAAGATGTGGTAACCAAAGGGTTAATTTTGAAACAGATAAAAGGTCCAGCTTTTCAGAAGAAAACTCAAGAGTGAAACTAAATTCTGGATTCTCGAAAAAGTGGTTGGATTGCCGCTTCGGAGAGAACTCTCAGATGATCTTCACTCTCACAACTAGGAAAAAGGAACTTTAGCCCTGATAATTTTGGACAGTAGCTGGATTGCTGCTTCCAGGAAAACTCTGGACTGAACCTTCCTTCTACAATACTTAAGGTGCTAAAATGATTAGTGCTTAGAAAAACAAGTTAATTCTAGGGTATTAATTTCAATGAATTGTCAGATCATGCTTTTCAGGAAAACTAATCAATAGAGAAGATGTTAATGTGTCTAATGTTTGAGTGCTTTCATTTAAAAATCATAAATGTTGTATTCCTATAATTTAATACTTGAATAAATTGTGTGTTTTGTATATAACAAACCAACTGGTAATTCACAGGTCTTAACTGACCTAAACAGGGAATCTGAGCAGGGTAACGTTTTTAAAGGGATCAACTTAACAAGTATCTCCGAAAATAACATCTTTATTATTTAGAATAGTGCAGATCGTCGATTTCGCCCTGTTGTACTCCTTGGCAATATCCAAAACACAGATCACAACTTTCATGTTTAGCTATAATTTCCTTGTTAAAATCAACATTAATACGTTTGTGATTCTTCTCAACGCAATATTCACTAAAGCTTTGCCCATTTTTGGTAGCACACAGGGTTTTCTCCCGTTCGTAAATTGGATTAACGTTCTGTTACGTTCATAAATAGAGACGTTCGTAAATCGAGGTTCCACTGTATTCTGATATTCTTGCCTAGGTTTCCAAGCTCAGATATGAAATTTGTTAAAGCTAAATTAAATAACTCATTGTCAAAATATAAGTGGGTATTTAACTTTTTATGCTTAACAATTTCAAATTTTCATTTTAACACTTATCTTGCCCCCGAATATAGAAACGAACATCAGACAATTTTTTTTTAATTTAAGCGCGATTTTTCTAAGGTAAAAATACATTTTTTCGCAGTAAAAGTGCGATTTTTCATAGATAAAAATACAATTTTTTTGTAGTAAAAGTACAATTTTTCTGTGTAAAAACGCAATTTTTCAGCATTAAAAGTGTGATTTTTATTTCACCTGGGCCAATTCACGGCTCTATCAGGCCCTGTGTAATTCTATCTGTCCTATATATATGAGCAAAATAGTCCACTCCATGATTCTGGACCCTATTTCTTTCTCTCAAAATGTGATGACATATACGACCTTGTCCTGTAATTACAGGTTGTCATTGTTGTCTATCCACCAAACAGGTGCAAATGCAGTTTTCGTACAATTGTTGATTTTTATTAAGTTTTTTTTAATAAGCAGAGGAAACACACACTTTTATAAGAAGTTGATATCTGATATTTCCTACGAGCTTGTGTCCAATTCCTCAAACAACAACTTCTGTAAAGATGTAAAAGTGAAATTCGTTACTTTTTAACTATTTTGATATTCTTGCCTAGATTTTTAAGCACAGATATGAAATTTGTTAAAGCTAAATTAAATAACTCAATGTAAGCAAAATATCGAATATAGTATCTCAAATTTAGTCAGTGATATTTTGTACAATTTGAAATCTCAAACTTTTTAAAAAAATAATTACAAAAACCAACACCAAATGAGAGAAATTTTGAACTTTACTACTTTCGTATTTTTTTTTTCGTGTTACATCAATTGTTGTTGAAAAAAAGAATGAAGTATCAAAATTTACAGACAAATTACTTTAAATGAAAAAAAACTGTTAATTGCATTTATCAATAATTCTTTAAACAAAAGTATCTACCACAAAATATACTCACTTGGGATTTTGGTTGACAGTTTACTAATATGGTCCATTTCATATACATATTCGTAGCCATGTCTTTTACCTATATTGAAAATCAATAGTAATAGAAATTAATAAAAAAATTAAAGGGATGGGGAAAAAATTAAAGCAAGCTAAAATTAAACCCTGTAAGGTGGTAATTCAGTGAGAGGATTCTCATCATATGCAAATAAAATTTTCGCCCTGTAATACTGTAAAATACCTTGATCCTATCCAATGCATTATGTTCAGTTTTAACCCCATTATCAATTTTCTTCATAACTGATGAAAGTTCTTGTAATACTTTCTAAATAAAAAGAGAAATGAGGGAAAAATCAGCATTCGAAAATGTCAAGCTGCAGCAAAAATTAAACATGTCATACATATTTTTTCTCGTCATTGATCACAGAAGGCTGCCAAACAGCGCCAAATTATCTTTCGCTCTGATAACTGTTAATTTTACCTCAAAAAAGTTTTTATTCATTAGTGAGCAGTTTTATGATTAAGTTAGTTATCAAAAGTGAATAAAGGCTCTGCTTTAACAATTAAACTGAGTAATTTTAGTAATTATACTTTTGTGTATTTAATACGATTATCATCTAATTTTGAGGTGCATTAAATAATATTTTAATTGAATTACGAATATATCCAATTGACAGATGCATTTTGTGAGCTATAAGAACGTATTTTGGTTGCAGTCGATAGCAGATAATGAGATCATGTTTAGCAATTACGGGTTCATTTTTCGTTCAAAAAGCATCTTTTTATAGCCATTCTTTTTAAAAGTCCATTTATCACAGAAGAAATAAATCTTACCCAATTGCCATGAAGAGAATTATGATCAATGCAAAGGTTCACTAGAATTATCACGTTGTACAGAATGCAGAGATCCTCGTCATATATCTTTCTTTGCATCAACTTAATTAAAGTTAAAACAGCTTGAGGCTGCAATTCAAGAATTAATACAAAACAAAAATGTATTAATTTGGTAATAATCAAAATTCAAGGACTTATTTCAATTGATTTTATTCTTAAAACGGAAACTTGCCTGCACATCAGCCAAAATCGTTGGAGTTTCTAAACCGAGAAGTTTGTGGCATATTATAAATGAAGTAAGTCGTTGCAGGTGATGACCTCTTTCAGAGAAGCAAAACATCAGAGAAATATGCACCATATTCTGAGGTATTTCACTAATGGAACTCAAATATTTGGCAAGCAAAACAGCCTTTATAAATAAACAAAAAGTAAAACAATTTTTTAGTATAAAATATAAGCATTTCAACAAAAAAAATTAAAATTTTCGGAATAAATTCGTTTTAGGTAAATTTGTTAAATATTCTTAAAACGCCGATTTCAGGGTTTTAGACGTTGGGAAATATCATGAGAAAGTCGAAAATAGGCGCGGAGA
>JAQGBW010006832.1:0-10162 GCA_034698625.1 Julus scanicus | reverse complement strand
ACTCTGGACAGTCACTCTTTAAATCTACTCAGGACAGTCAATCTTAGGTCTAGTCTGGACAGTCGCTCTCAGGTCTAGTCTGGACAGTCGCTCTCAGGTCTAGGCTGGACAGTCACTCTCAGGTCTACTCTGCACAGTCACTCTCAGGTCTACTCTGGACAGTCACTCTTTAAATCTACTCAGGACAGTCAATCTTAGGTCTAGTCTGGACAGTCGCTCTCAGGTCTACTCTGGACAGTCACTCTCAGGTCTACTCTGCACAGTCACTCTCAGGTCTACTCTGGACAGTCACTCTTTAAATCTACTCAGGACAGTCAATCTTAGGTCTAGTCTGGACAGTCGCTCTCAGGTCTAGTCTGGACAGTCACTTTCAGGTCTAGTCTGGACAGTCACTCTCAGGTCTACTTTGGACAGTCAGTTTCAGGTCTACTCTGCACAGTCACTCTCAAGTCTACTCTGCACAGTCAGTTTCAGGTCTACTCTGCACAGTCACTCTCAAGTCTACTCTGCACAGTCAGTTTCAGGTCTACTCTGCACAGTCAGTTTCAGGTCTACTCTGCACAGTCACTCTCAGGTCTACTCTGCACAGTCGCTCTCAGGTCTACTCAGGACTGTCACTCTCGGGTCTACTCTGGACAGTCACTCTCGGGTCTACTCTGCACAGTCACTCTCGGGTCTACTCTGGACAATCACTCTTAGGTCCACTCCGGACAGTCATTCTCAGGTCTACTCTATACAGTCACTCTTTAAATCTACTCTGCACAGTCACTATATAGGTTCAGTCTGGACAGTCGCTCTAGAGGTCTACTCTGGGCAGTCACTCTCAGGTCTACTCTTGATAGTCACTCTATAGGTCTACTCTGGACAGTCACTCTCAGGTCTTCACTGAACAGTCACTCTTAGGTCCACTTAGGACAGTCACTCTTAGGTCCACTTAGGACAGTCACTCTCAGGTCCACTCTGCACAGTCACTCTCAGGTCTTCACTGAACAGTCACTCTTAGGTCCACTTAGGACAGTCACTCTCAGGTCCACTCTGCACAGTCACTCTCAGGTCTACTCTTAACAGTCACTCTCAGGTCTACTCTGCACAGTCACTCTCAGGTCTACTCAGCACAGTCAATCTTCGGTCTACTCTGGAACAGTTACTCTACAGACACTTTAGCCAATCATGAAACTGCCACCCATTAGCAACTTAGAGGAGATACTACGACTGGTGACAACTCCATCAAGGCCCCAACCACTTAATCTCGCATGATTATCTTCACGCAGAGTGGCACACGAGTGCGCACAGGCTCGTTAACGAGTCTTGAACATCTAATCTAATCTGGGACATTGCCAACGAAAGCGCAGTGTAGTGTAGAGCAGCTTCAGTAGTGGATCCTACTCTCAGCATCCATATGCACGTTCCAAACCAGTCTAAAATTTACATACATGTAGGAGGATTTTCCCCAATTTCCAAACAGTGACTGTGTTCTTGGATCTACTTCCCCATGTTCGTATATTTTCTAGGACACTCCGGAGTCTGGCAATTGAAATTTACGATTTCCGATCCCCCAAATCGTGTTTTGATGAGGGGGATGATCGGAACTCGTAAAACGGAATTTTACGGTCAACGCGGGCAACCGTCTTATTTTGAAGATAAACAAGTCCCCCGAATCGAGCCTCCCAATTTTTTCGGGATTCTCAACAATGGATGGCCCACTTTCAAGAATAAGAAACTTGCGGAGTGAAAAAAAAAAAAAAAAAAAAACTGCGTCGCGATGAGCAATTCCCAGCGTAAATCACGCTCCTCCAAATGAGAAATCTCTCACCCTGGGTTCTGGAAGCCAAAACAAGTTTTTTTTTTGTTTTTTTATAACATTTCGGATTGGTCCAGGGTGGAAGAAGGACGATGAGGAGGATGGGACAAGACCCCCCCACCCCCCTCTCGCAGCTAAAAACTTAGCGTGTTTGCCAAATTATTTAGGTGTCAAGCTCATGACTGACGTTCCTTAAAACTTTTGGTGACAGGATTCAAAAGTGACATCGTGAATCTTTTTTTTTTTTTTTCTTCAAATGTTTCACGAGTTTATGGTTCAATGGGGGTAGAAAGTGCGATTGCAGAAATAGGGGACTTTTGACCTAGGTTACAAATGCTAGCCTGAATTTATAGGGAAAGGGGGGATGAAGAAATTTTAAAGTCGAGATTTTCACGGGGATCCCCCAAAAATTAAATTTTCACTTTCCCTGATTTTCCCTCATTTAGGAATTACCATTTTTACTGACTTGGAATTTCAAAAATGTTACAATGTCTAACAACTTTTTTGTATTCCCATGTTGTTTAAAGAAATTGTTTTAGAACACAATGATTGATCACCATGAATTCAGCTTGGAACAGCACCAAAATGGCAGCTTACTTTTACTCCAAAAGCAACCATCTTGGAAAAAAACAATGCAGAAAGCTTGATACGCCGCTAGGAGGCACTGAACACGAATATGCAAATATAGACACACAACCAAAAAGCTATTCAAAAAGGACGTCCCTGAAATTCCTTCAAAAGTTTGCCCTTCCCCCTCCTACCCACACGGTGTTCATTTTAGCCCAAAACCCCCTCCCTCCCCCCTCATAGACGTCCTTATTATTTTTTAAAAAAAGTAGGGTGTCCAGAAAATGGGTTAGACCATACAAAGGCGCATTCTAAAATCTCCAAACACCCCTCTCGCCACTAATTCCACGACATTTTTCAGATTTTTCTTATTAATCGGTTTAATCTTATTAATTCTTACACGAAATCGGTGTTTAATACAAAGTTAGTCCTAATTCCCGAGTTTTTAAAAATCCAAGTACATTTAGAACTGGGGTCTAGTGTCCATTTCACCATTTCCCTTTTCACTGACCATTAAAACTCAAAAATCCAAAAACTGAAAAAATACCAGTATTACTGGACGCCCATAATGACTTCCCCCTCCCTACCCCTGTCCACATGCCAGCAGACCCTCAACAGCCTGTTGAGGACGTCCATCCTGAATGACCTTAAAGCTTCACAAGCCGCTAGGAGGCGCTGCACATGAAGTCACATAGACACATAACCGCAATTACACCGAGATGCCTTGCTCAGCAGAACCAGTGAAAACACTTGAAATTCGTGGAGTAGCCACCAATATTTTTTTTAAAAAAAAGGGCCACTGTGCCCCACTTACTTGTTACTCCAAAAGTTTGGGGCAGGACGGCGTAGGGAGAAGCTTGCGTTGCTTGAGGGTTATAAAAGCTTGCAGTTTGCATGCCGTAAGCCGATGGTGCTTGGCCCCCAACCGAAGGATACGTCTGCATGCTAAAACAAAGAGTAGACAAATTATTGTTAACCGGTTAACTGCTCAACTGCTCAACGAGTGATGGATTTAAGTTCGAGCTTACCTGTTGTAGAAGTAGCTGTTTTGGTAATCAACTGGCGAAGCTTTAGTTTGACTCAATTCTCCTGGAATTGAAATAAATCAATTAAAACATTGCCAATTAATTAAAACTGGAGGATTACAAAAAACTAGAGTGAGGGAAAGGCGTGGGAACCATCGATGAGTGATTCTCGTGGGTGGGTCCATACTGTTCTAAAACTTAATTTCCTTAAAACTGGATACTCTTACAAATATGGGAGAGTTTGAGATTAAATTTTTGGACTTTTACTTTATACCAGAGCTATGATTCAAGCTTTCAGTTATACAATTAAGCCACCATCATCGTGACTAACTCTAAATAAGAAAAAAAAATATGCTTACTAAATTGTACTCATGAGTAGGAGTACTGGAGTACGATTGCAGTGGAATCATACTCTATAGTATAACTAGAGTACGTGCAATCAATAGTCGTATGAAATATGTACTCGTGTGCATGAGTACTGATGACGAGTACCTGTGGAATTATACTCCAAAGAGTTGTATTGTAGCCAGACTAGGGTAATTTGTACTCATGGGTAAGAGTACTAATTATGAGTAGGGCGGATTGCGAAAGTATTATTTTGGGAACTCGGTTTATTTTAAACATTGTAGGTTTTATTACAAGCAGAAACAATTAAAAAATTAAAAATCTTAATGAATATGAGTACACAATAAACCTTCTTAGACATTAGCAAAATCGTAATAAGTACATGAAAAAAGAACAGTACACCCAATAACAAAAGTACCATAAGTAGAAATGTAAAAATTAGGATACATTTATATTAACTTTTAGGATGACCCTCATTTCAAGTTACTCAAATGTATTAAATGCGACTGAATTACTTAAGTTTTCTATTCATACTCTGAGTACATCGGTACTCATAATTTCAGATTACGTTAATACTCGAGGACTCTTGTGATCACCCGTTGTGAGTACAGTTTTGTAAACGAGTACATTGTACTCATACGTTTTGAGTCACTTTTGTACACTTGTATTCAATTACTCTTTGTACTCGTTACTCTTTTACTCATTACTCCATTCAATGTACTCAATTAATGCCCAACTCTGATATTAACTGGTAAGTACTCGTTCAAGTCATCGCATTGCCAAAGAACTTGAGTAAATGACATGTTTGTAGTATACTATGTAACATTCCATTTACCCAAGTTCTTTCTAAGTCTACGTCTAAGCTTCTAAGTTTATGTTTGACAAGTTCTCGAATAAACGTCACTCACAGTTCACATCGTAGCTCCGAATCTGTGCGCTCTTACAAATAAGTACATTCACAATTTCGGGAAAAAGTGTCTGCGACCCGTTACCAAAAACTGAAATCTCTGGAACTCAACAAAAAAGCCACCATGTTTTTGAAGGTTTTTTTTTGTAATAGTTCCTGGAAATTAGACAAAAACCTTGACATTTTCGGAATGATAATTCAACGAATGAGCAGACAGTTTGAAAAATTTTGAATTTATGAGGAGTCTGACACCAAATTTTCGGAAAACCTCAAAAACATTTTCACAAAATGTGCTGGGGGGTAAAAAAACAAACGTTCCAGGAAAACCGTGGATTTTAAGATTTAGGGAGTGAGGCCTAGAACTTCGTCTCCACTAAACGACTTTTCTAGCACATGCTTCACTTAATTTACATACTTTACTAAGTTTTGAACCATTCCCTAACGGGCCATTCAAAAAGGACGCCCCCGAAATTCTTCCAAAATTTACTCCACCCTTCCTCCCCCAAACCCCCGTCCACATGGTGTCCAGAAAATGTGTTGTAAAATACAAAAACCCATCCTATAAATTTCCAAGGACTACCTCCACCCCCCCCCCCATAACCCTCTGTCCACATGATGTCCAGTTTAGCCCAGACTCCCTCCCCCATTATAGACGTCCTTCATTTTTAGAAAAGCAGGGTGTCCAGAAAATTTAATTGGAACATACAAAGGCCCATCCTATAAATTTTCAAGCACCCCTCTCACAGGTTTTCCTGACTTCGAAAGGTAAATTCCAGCATAAAATTGGAGTTTAACACAAATTTAGGCAAAATTCCCGACTTTCCCGAAGTTTTAAAAATTCAGTAGCCTACATTTGGAGCTGTGTCATTCTTCCGGTGTCCATTTACCCTTTCACTGATCTTTAAAACTCAATTAAACCAACAATTTTTTTTAAAAATCCAACAAGTTTAAATCCAAAAACCGAAAAATACCATCATTAGTGGACGTCCATAATGGCGTCACCCTCCCCTCCCCCTGCCAACACGATGTCCACGCGCCAGCTTATCCCCCTACCCCCCTTTTGAGAACGTCTTTTTTGAATGTGCCTTAATGACCATACACCGAGTATCCACTTTTATGTACATAAAACAATTTTCCCTAAATATTTTGACAAACAACAATTTATAAATTCGACACCATTCTATTATGACTAATTTTAGAAGATAATGAATGCCCCATCTAAATTTTGCTTTAAATTTGGTTAGCTACTAGGACCATCTCTCCGATTATGTGTGGGGGACACACGAGAATTCCCTTGCGGATTTGGCCCGCCAGAGAGTAAAAAATTTCCACTCACCCGTATAGGAATTGAGAGGATCCAGCGGACCATAGGGGGATTCGGAATGTCTGGTTCCCACGTTCCCTAATGGCTCACTCTTTACTGGGCAGGTCATCGAGTACAATCGGAAGGCGCGGGGGAGGGGTCAAAGGTGAGAGGTGAGAGCAGAAACGATGGTGGAAAAAAAAAAACAATCAGGTTGGGATTGAAACAACAAAAAATAAACAGGCATTCGACTGGGGTCTCCAGGGGGCGCTGCGGCAAACGAAGCCGCTAATTGACAAGCGCGCCCCTAGGGACGGGTCAACGTGGGTGGAACACTCATGGGTCAGGGAGGAGTACAGAAAGAATGTACACTTACTGGCAACGGAATCGGAGTTTGCGGAAGAAATCCCCCATGAGTCCGTGGTACTGAAGTTGGACTCTCCAGCATTGGCCATAGACCCAAGGGCACCTAGCGGAAGAAATGCAAACTACTTGGAATCACGATTACAGCGGATGATTGTAAATGACCAACGAACATTAAAATAAGGGTTGTCTCAAAACTTAATGGCCCTTAGTGTGTAATTTTATAGGTTTAAAAAAAATGTTGTAAAATGTTAAAAAACAATTATGAAATATTTCAAAAGTTTGTGGATGTTTAGACTACAAAAAAAAAGTTCAAAGTGCCTTTTGATACAGTCAATTAAATGATTATGATTATAAACATGAGATAATAATGTATAAGAATCTCTGGTTTAAGACCCTACAATGGTAATGAGTTTGTAGCGACCAGTTAAATGAACACGTGCATCTTTAAATGTTGCACGTGCACACAACATTTCGCACGTGCATGCAGCACTTTGCACATGTTTATTTCAAAAATTTAAAAAGGTTCTTTATTCTTTCTTGTTCTGAATTTCGGCCACAAGTTAATTAAAATAATCAGCCCTCACCACAAATACGGTATCGGATTAATGAAATCTTGAGCTTAAAAGCCCAGTCCAGACTATCCAAAAACAAGAAGCAAAAGCAGTGTTTTCAAAACATGTGTCCTCACTAATTTTGAGTTTGGATGCTTTAGCAAACTTCTTTGGTGTTTTAAGCCAGGTCTCCACCAAGACGTACATAAACGTTTTTACAAACATATGCAAAAAAGTTTGCCCTCCGGGTTTCTTTCAGCCGCCATTTTGTAAATATATGTCAATATCAAAATTTTACACCTATTAAATGTCTTTAATAGCTGTACAATTTTGATATTGACATTTATGGCGCTCGTACCAAGGAGTGTATGCTGCTGAAGGCCTTTTGAAACACCTAGTCCACACCAACGAAAGCAAGGCTTTTGAGAACATGCTCACGAAAAATGTGTGCTTACTAAATTTTCGTCCCAATGTTTCAGCAAACTTCTAGGCTTTTTGCTCTCAAAAGCAAGGTTTTTGAGAACATGTTCGCGATAAACATTTGATTACCAAGTTTTCATCCCAATGTTTCAGCAAACTTCTAGGCTTTTTGCTCTCAAAAGTAATGTTTTTGAGAACATGTTCGCGATAAAAGTTTGCTTGCCAAGTTTTCATCCCAATGCTTCAGCAAACTTCTAGTCTTTTTGCTCTCAAAAGCATCCAAGAAGCGGGCGGGATCAATGGGAAAATGTTTCCACTTTACGGCGCTTGTACCAAGGATGTACTCGGCCGTCGTACCACGCGGTAAATTTCTGAAAACATGGTTCTACTATAATGTTTTCAGAAACTCTGCTTTTGCTTTTGGTGTAGTCTGGACTGGGCCTAACGAACATTTTTAATGGTATTTCCCGTCGAAGATATATGAAGGAAGTGATGCTAAATGGGCACTTGTTGTTTAATTAAAACAAAATTTAAACTGAATAAAAGAGAATTAAGTAGGGAAGATAGGTACTTACCATTGGTGGGAATGTTATTTAGACTAGAGGTCTCAGAAGGGACACCAGAGGGCGATTCATTACCGCTGTCGGCTTGACTGGCTGGACTAGAGCTGGCGTTACCCTGGTTTTCTAAAGACCTGAAAAAGAAATAAAATTGAACATTTTACTAAATGTTTAGGGAATTTGAAACAATACATAGTACTTATTTAAAAAAAAACAAGAGCTACATTTTGATGTTTGGGCAAACTTATGAAGTTTTGTTGTAGTCAGAATCATGGTTTCGGCAACATTTCGCCAATCGCTCGGCATGCGATTCAACATTTAGCAGCATGTTGATGTAGTCATTGTTTCAAGTTTGTGTTTGTATGTTTGTGGGTTTGTGTGTTGCATGTTTCCATGTGTGAAACATACACAAACACATAAAACATACACAAGAAACATTGAACAAAAACCTCCAACATGTTTTTCAAAACATGTGTATTTTTTTTCCGTTGATCCGGACAGCGTCTTGAGCGATCGCCAGGAAACATCGAATAAGTTTTTCAACACATGTTCCACAAACACTTCTGGACACACCAAGGTAGCACGTGTGTTTCATGTTTCTAAATGTTTCTTTTAGTGCATACGCACCTTAAGAAGGTACTAAAGTAAAAAAAAAATGTCACATTTACTGAAAGCATCATCAAATGATTTTTCATAGTTTTTCACTTAGTTTCTAAAATAGTAGATTCCGGTTAATTGGGACACCTGGCAACTTATCATCATCATTCAACATTTTGACTAAATTCCAAAACGTCTCAAGTTCTGCATAGTGTGGATGACGTGTTCTCATTCCAGGCACCACAAGAAAAGGGAGTTTTTGGGAGGCTAGAACGTAACGGCTTCCGTACCAGCGGTCGCAAGTCCCGAAAACCGTGGATGTCAAAGGTCACCATCGAACGCAATCTGATAGCTCCTACAGAGTGTTTTAGCGGGCAGGTACGCACCTGTACGGAAACCCCTAGGGGTCATCCCCGAATTTGCCTTTTGCTTTTACAATGGAAATAACCTTTGTTTGTTCCTTGTTAAGATTTTTAGGGTGGTTCTCACCCCCCAAAAATCTCCAAAAAACCCCGCGAAACCGATTCCCAATCAACTCCCATTGTTTCGTATCCGTCCATTAACGGCTCATTGGCCCCGCCATTGTCTCGAGCACTAAAATATGTCAGTGTGACGTCATCGCCTAATTACCCTAGTAATTTATGCAAATTTCTGCGGGGGCACCACACTCACCCTTTACTCGGGAGTTAAGGGTGGCGAACAGCGCCCCCACAATGTCAAGGATCGGCCATATATTATGCCATCGCTGATGAGGTCCTTTAAAACCACTGTTTTTTTATCCCTGAACTCCCTGGTTAGGGACCAATTCGAACGGCCCCTTTTCTTCAACAATTGTTGAGCTTGATAAATCAGGTTATGATTAGGATGTTTTCGACATTCCTCTAAAATTCCGTGGCACAGCTGTGGACCCTTGGCGGCACATCTACTGCGGTAGAGGGTGGAAAATGTACACGAGATGGCGCTAGATGACTGAGCAAAAACGCATCGGTCCTTCTTATTCCAGTTCAACAAACCCACCCCAAAAGAAGAAGAAAAAAAGATTTTCTCATAAAAACCGAGCCATCTTGACGAGTGTTCCCGAACAGAGGGGTTGGAGGGTAACTGGGAACATGTGCGCGCCAGATGTTCGCTTCGAAGCAGGCCCTTTAACCGCGCCACCTGTTGGCAGTTTCCACGGCAGTTAAAAAGTCGAGGGAGGTGGTTTAAGGTCAAATTATGGTTGAATTCCTCAGCCAGGGCCTAGGGTCCATCGAGGTACTCACCGACCCATAACCCAAGTTTGAAATGGTAACAACAGTCAATTGGTACTCATTATCAAGTTTAAGCCTTATTAGTAGCTGTAGTCACAGAATGGATTTCAACCTAAGTTGAAACCCCGATTTTCAGGGTTGAATTGCTCAGCCAAGGATTAATGTCCAGCGAGGTACTCGCCTACCCATAACCCATGTTTGAAATGGTAACAATAATGGTGTACTCATTAAGTTTAAGCCTTATTAGCTAGTAGCTGTAGTCACGGAATGGATTTCAACCTTGTTGAAACCCCGATTTTCAGGGTTGAATTAATCAGCCAAGGATTAATGTACATCGAGGTACTCACCGACCAGTAACCCAAGTTTGAAATGGTAACAACCGTCAATTTGTACTCATTATCAAGTTTAAGCCTTATTAGTAGCTGTAGTCACAGAATGGATTTCAACCTAAGTTGAAACCCCGATTTTCA
>JAQGBW010006831.1:0-10163 GCA_034698625.1 Julus scanicus | reverse complement strand
AAATTATTGCTATTTAAGCTTAATTAAGCCTAAATAAGCTAACTTGAGAAAGGCCCTATAGATTTCGAAAGCTATAGAGCCCTGATCATTCCCTCCACTATAATATCTTCTCATATAAAGTGCAGTTTTGTTGGTCATTTTTTGGTCAGTGAAATGACGTCTTTTTTTCGTCATTATTTGGTCATTATTTCGTCTTTTATAGTTCGTCATTTTTTAGTCATAAAAATGACGTCATTTTTTGGTCAGTAAAATGACGTCATTTTCTGGTCATTATTTCGTCTTTTATATTTTTTGGTCGTAAAAATGACGTCATTTGTTGGTCATTTTTGAGTTCGTCATTTTTTGGTCAGTAAAATGACGTCAAAAAGACGTAATTTTAGACGTTAAGACGTGTTTTTTAAAAAATTACCAGAAAATTTGACGCCATTTTTTTTCAAATTGCTACTTGGGCATTGCTTGACTGAAAATTAGTTTTTTGTGTATTGTTTTTTTTCTTCTTTGACATAGTGAACAAGGGTATTATTAATTTATAATACTTTCTTGTGATTTGTATAGTATGTAACAACACCCTATCTGGAAGAAGAGGTATTATTGAAACACCTAACTTTCCCAACAGTTATCCACACAGCCGTAACTGTACATGGACCATACAAGCTCCGTTAGGTGCTACACTGAACATGACATTCTCAGTTCTGAGACTGGAACATGCGACGAATTGCTCTTTTGATTATGTGGAGGTAAGGATTATTTTTCTATCACTTTTGCAAATGTTTCGTGGGAATATGAATGTATTTTAACCATTCTAACCCATACTTCACCTTCATTTCGGCAAGATTAAAGAGGCTACCAATCGCAATAAAACAACTCTGGGCAAGTTCTGTGGGATCACTGAAACGCCTCCAACAGTAGTTTCGATGACGAACAAAGTTCAGGTGAACTTTGCTTCCGATGAATTTTTAGCTCACGATGGATTTGCATTGGAATGGGTGTCTACGGGTGAGTAGTAGTATTTTTTGTTTTCCATATGTACAGCATAACCAAAGCCTATTAGAATAATGTGATCCAGGTAAACAAAAGTATGTATTACCCAAGATAACTTACAACACGATAAAGATTAATCATTAAAGATCAAGTTTATTACCGAATAGAATTATTGCAGAACAGACGTGATTAAGTTTGTTTTTCGAATGTATGCAACCTCAAAAATGAACTTTTCCACATGCATTATGAGAAATCAAAATGGCATTTATAACTTAGTGATCGATAATTAAATGTCGCAAATGCAAACATAACACTAATATTTACGACGACTTACTACATTATACAGTGGAACCTCGCTTAACGAGCACCTCGCAAAACGAGTAATGCGCATAACGAGCAATATCGATTTTTAAAAAATGACTCGCGAGCGACGTTTCGCATAACGAGTGACGTGGATAGGAGAATCCCCGAATTGTGCGATTGGTTCGTTGTTTCGTTAATTGTTTCGCTTATCGAGTGTTTCGCATTACGAGTAAGACTCCGGAACGAATTATGCTCGTTATGCGAGGTTCCACTGTAATTGGACGTTTCTTCCTATCTATAACGGTTAATGTTTTAAAATCGTACAATCCAATTAAGAACATGACCTGCAATATTACTTGCGAAAGGGTTACTGGAATCCCCACATATCACTTCCAATACAACCGCACAAACTGAATGTTCATATATAAATCAAGTTGTTATTTTTGGTAATAAACACTTCTTGTTCACCTAGTGCTGGTAATTTAGAAAAATTTGTAACAACAACCAAATAGAGTGCTGATATTTAGGATCTCAATGCTTATTTGATCTTCAGGTTGCGGTGGATTGCTTACTAAACGCTCTGGGAATTTCACAAGCCCAAATTATCCAAATGCTTATCCAGTAAACACCATTTGTGAGTGGGAAATCAGAGTTGATTATGGTCAGGCCATCGAGCTCACTTTTGACGACTATGATATGGAATCTATTGCTGGGTGTATGTTTGATTCGGTCAAGGCAAGTCCATCTCGCTTGGAAACAGATTTGAATTTGACATGTACAATCCCTGAAGGTAGGCAATCAATGCAATGGGAGCATTACACCTTTGATATCAGTGATTGCCTATCAACAGGGGCTATGCACGTCACTACCTAAAATAATTACTAGGATTTAATCCCGCATTCCATTAACTTTATTTCTAACGTAGGTCTACGGTAACACAGACGTGAATGCCCCATTTAGTTTTCTAACATCTTTATGCCATGCAGAAACCAATCCGGCCATAATCACATCTCACGATAATCTGTTATTCGTCGTATTTAAAAGCGATTACAGTAGAACAGGAAGGGGATTCAGGGCTTCATATATCACCAAACCAGGAGGTAATGTGTGTATAGTAATTAACTAAGTTTCATTTTTTCCATTTTCACTCAAGTGTAATGTCTAAAACAATCTTACTTTTAAAAATGCTAGTTTGATATGCTTGTTAACGATTTATAGCGTTTCATTGCAGGTTGTGGAGGTCGTATCACTACACCTACGGGGGTTATTCGATCACGAAATTTTCCTAACCAATACCAGGCCCATGATGACTGTTCTTGGCTGATTTCGGTTGAGAAAGGCCACACCATTTTCTTAAATTTTACCGATTTTGATATTAGAACGAATGGAAATTGCTCAGCGGTTTATGTTGCAGTAAGTAATTTAGAGCGTGCTTATTAAGGTAGTTGTCTCGATTTCAACATATCGAATTTATTTGAATTTTCCGATTTATAAGCTTAATGCACTATGTCTTCGTCAAGCAATTATTGCAAATGCTTACAAAATATTCATTTAATGTGGGAAAGCTGTTCAATTCATTGAAATTTACAGATTTATGATGGACCTACAGAAAACGACACCTTATTAATGAAACATTGTGGACGGCAACTACCCAGCCCTTTAAACTATACTTCTACTACGTCTGATGTTCTTATCCGGATGAAGGCCCATGATCAGTTTAGGGGTCTAGGATTTAATCTGAATTATTTCACTGGTAAGAATACTATTATATTGTTATATACTGTTAGCACATCGTTTTTAAGAAACAAGTTTTACTGAATAACATTAAAATTGAATCCAATTTCATTAATATGTTTTGAATTACACAGCCCAGGCCGTATATTTGGGGGATCTTGGGGAAACATTCCCCCCTCCCCCCCCCCCCCGAAATTTAAAATATTTTATAAATTTCAAACCGAATCTGCAAAATATAAAAGGAGAATTGCACTTTTGCTGTTTTTGCACTTTTGCCGAAAATGCGATTTTTCTGTATTAGAAATGCAATTGTTTTGCATTAAAAGTACAATTTTTCCACATTAAAAGTGCGATCCTGAAATGCTGGAGATTATAAATATTTAGCCAAAATAGTATACCCAAAGGTTCTGGACATACCCCCTCCTCTAAAAATGTGAGGACATATACGGTATTTTGCATGACTTACAAGACCCTGACTACAATATTTTTCATTCGTTCAGCTTGCGGAGCCAACATATATGCTGATGAGCCTGGAGAAATATCTGCATCCGAATACACATTCCACTTTAATCCCGCAGCCCAATTTGCACCAAGGAATTGCACATGGATAATTCGAGCCCGGCAATTAGGTTTTGATTAGTTACTTAATTTACAAGTTTAATGATTATGAGATGCACAGTTTTAATGCATTTAATTTTTTTTTCAGAGGATAGGGTTACTTTAACTGTAACGTCGCTTTTCTTTTTCATGACGAATTATAACAGACAGCTTGGGTCATGCTTATTTAATTATATAAATATTTATGACGGTGAAAACAATGATAGCGTATTGTTAGACCATATTTGTCACAATAGTTCGGCGCCTCCAACTTACATATCGCATGGAAATTCATTGCGTGTTGTTCTCAACAGCAGGGTGAATTCTGTGTTATTTAGGGCAGTTTATTCTGAAGCATCATCTGGTAAGTTCATTTTCGTATATTTTAAACTGACCCTTGACGAAACTGTCCATCACCATGTATACCAAACTTATAGGGGAGCGAAATTCTTTATTTCTGAATTTTAATTTCCCAATAATCTTCCCAATAATGTTTAAACAATTAAGGCCAGTTATAATATTGATTAAACAGTATTAATGTAAGTATCTTGGTGACAGTAAAATATGATCAACCGTTACTTTTCTTTTAAAAATATGTTTGTGCATCATATGTTGTATTAGTGATTTTAAAACGTTTATAATCATCCTTTATTTGTTAGCTTGTGGTGGCGATTTAAGAAGTATGCAGGGAACTATCACCTCTCCTGAATATCCAAGCAGTTATCCAGTTGAAATCGAATGTACCTGGACCATTACATCATCACCTGGCAATAGAGTGGGGTTTGCATTCAGGTAATTTGATTATATTCGATAACATATAATCTAAAATAATGTTTGCCAGAATGCGTTTAAAATTCATGGTTCGTGGTTTTTCCTAATCTGACTATAGACATGTCTATGTTTTAGCTATTTAAATTTAGAGGAAAGTGATTACTGCAATAAAGATTACGTTGAAATAAGAGAAACGAATGCATATGGAGCATTATTAGGACGATACTGCGGCACAGAAACTCCAGCGCTTAATTTCACAGCCAAACAACAATTATGGGTGAAATTTCGATCTGACTTAGATATGGTTGGCCAGGGATTTGTCGCCAGTTATAACTTGAGTATGTAGATCTTCTTTAATTAATCAACGAATTTTATTGTCTTTCGTAATGGTATCATCTTTTAATTATTTCAAAAGTTCATGGTTCGTTTTTGAGCGGTACCTCTGGTCAGATTGCCAGCCCCATGTATCCAGATTGGAGTACTCAGACTGGTAAAGTTGCATGGACAGTAACCGTACCACAAAATAGAGTTGTTGGAATAACATTCGTTTATTCGCATTTTCCAACTTTTGGATCAATTTGTTATTTCGGTTTAAAGGTTAGTGCACCTTTCAAGTTAGTTGTATTTTTTTTTAAATTTTCTGCTTTTAATATTCTGTTGGTATTTATGCAGATATACGAAGGTACAGATGAAACTGGAAGGGTGATTGGAGATTTTTGTGGATCGTCGACCCCAGCCCCAGTCATTTCAAATACCAATGTTGTACACATTGTATTGAGTTTGCCTATTTGGTCGCGAAGATCTACAAAGTTTCTGTTGAATTGGAATGCCACAAGACACCAAACAATTCCCGTTGTTGAACCACCACCGGCAGTAACTAATAGTAAGCTTTTTTTAAATTACATTTAAATGACGTCATGTTTTTAGAGTGTGGGTGGGGGACTTTAATCAGTACTTGCGATGTAACGGAAGGGAATTATTAAATTCCGTCATGCGTAGATTACGCACACAATTTTTTTTAAACTTTGAACAGACCAGAATAGGCGTGTTCAAAGTTTCGCAAAAGATGGAAATTTGTTTCCAAAATTTATTCGCGGTTGTTTTTAATAGCTTGAATATAAATCCAATATCACTACAAATATTACCGTTGTTTTAAATAAATATCCCACATATCCGAATGGCAAGTAAAAACTTAACCTCTCCATGTCATGTTTATTGAAATGTAAAGCACAAAAAAACAAAAAATTGTCGTTTGTGGTTGAAACTTTTATTGCAGCATTCATGTAAATTCATTTTTAAAATGTCACTGTTTTTCCGATTTTCTCTAAATTAGTCTTTCGTTAGAAATATTTGCAGTCATGTCACAGACTAAGCCCGGTAATCGGTTTTTAACAATTTCTACTATTGCATAATGGTTATTCTTTTAATTTTATTTCAGTAACCGGTTGCTCTGGATCTTATTACCTTAACGTATCTGAAGAAAGAGACTCTCAGTTGTTTTTGACATCACCTGGTTACCCCAGTGGTTATGGTCACAATCTCCACTGCGAATGGTTCATTTACGCTCCACTTTCCATGTCAGTTGGCATTTCATTTAGTGTTTTGGATTTAGAAGATGACTACGGTTGTTATATAGATGCAGTGGAAGTATGGGGTGGTAAGTAAGAAGTCTATAGTTCTAGCATGAATCGGTTATTGTAATTGAATGTTATGTTTTGATATCTTTCGGTGTAAATAATACAATTTCAAAAGTCGTATACATAGAAAAAAAGGTTAATTTATTAACTATGAATGTATATTAGTCAAACAATTAGCTACTATTGAGGAATATGCAAACCAGTATGTAAACGATTTAGAGAAGCTTTTATTTCATTTTATCTAAATAAGCAAAGTATTTTTAGTTAAAAAAAAAAAAAAAAAAAAAAAATTGTTTTTAAATATTGCTCTGGTCAAAACTACTTAATATTTTCTAAATAGTTAATGCAGTTACTGGTCAGTGGGAATCATTTGGAAAACATTGTCGCCGTAGTGAAGCAACATCATTTCTTCGTACATATGGCAATTCGATGAAAGTCACTTTCGATACCGATTCAAGCGTCAACATGACAGGATTCTCTGCTCACGTGTTTCCAGGTAATTATACTATAATTCCTGATTCTATTCTTGTATCCTTGATGTCACATGGCTATAGGGACCAAGTAAAAATTACCAAACTTTGCATGCATGTGCATAAAATGTAGACATACAAAACCACATAGTTGCTAGAGCCTTATATGTATAATACAATTGTAAATTTATGAAATTTGTAAAATTTTCCTATAAAATTCGTATTTTCTGTTTGTTTTCTCTTATGTTGTGTTTTTCTCTGTTTCAATATATAGTGTGCGGTGGCAACATAACCGCTTCTGCTGGTGTTATTGAGTCATTCAATTATCCTCGTAATTATTACAATTTATTAAACTGTTCCTGGTTAATAACGGTTCGCCCCGGAAGACGAATTCAGTTGCACTTTAATGACTTTCAACTGGAAGGAGATATGCCAGCTTGCGCTAATGATTATCTCGTTGTAAGTATAATTTACAGAAAATAATCTCATTTTTAATCATCCAAAATGTTATGTTGCATTAAATCAATATTATTAAGAGTTTCAAATTAGATACTTACCAAACTGGAACCTTACAAATTTGATTTCTTTCTTTTTTGAATAGTTGCGTAATGGAATGTCGAGTAGCTCTCCACCATTTGGCTCTGGTAAATACTGTGGCAACTCCAAACCTGAATCTATTGAAACGATTGGCAACCACATTTACGTCCAGTTTGTGTCCAATGATGTCGTAACGGCAAAAGTAAGTTAATATATATTGGTCTTATCGCTTGCATTTCATGTAAGAAGACTAATATATTTTTTAATTTCTTTTAAGGGGTTTCAATTTTCATTTAGTGAAGTCTCTTCATCTTGTGGGGGTTCCATCATGCTCACTGACACAAGTCCAATCGTCCAAATTCAAACTCCTAATTACCCGTCCTCATATCCATACCAAACTGATTGTATATGGACCGTCATAGCCCCAATTAGAAAAAGGATTCAGTTGCATTTTGAAGGCTCTTTTGATATTCCGCACACCGACGGGTTAGTAGTTACAATTTAGCGTTTCAATTTTCAAGAATTTATAAATAAGAATTCAAAAACTTTGATCTTTAGATGCCAGACGGATTTTCTAGTTGTACATGATGGTGGATCACGTCATTCTCACTTGCTGGAGAAATATTGCGGTGTTCACCAAAATTTGTCAACTTTGCAATCCTCAGCTAATTTTATGTTTTTAGAGTTTTCGAGTTCTAGTCATATACTCTCGTCTGGATTTAAAGCTACGCTTAAAATAGGTATTTTAATTTTGATAATTTTCTCGTATTCCGATAATAGCACTAATATTACTAATTTTGTTTAGGTGATTGTGGAGGAACAATCATCGCCGATGAAGGGATTATTACAAGTCCAAATTACCCCCACGAATATGCAGCTAACTTAAATTGCGAGTGGTTGATCCGTGGTCCACCAGGGCACTTTTTATTAATGTCATTTACAGCATTACAACTGCGAGTCTTTGGCAATTGCTCAACTTCAGATTTCGTTCAAATTCGAGATACTAATGCAACTGGTAAGACGTTGTTCCTAATATTCGTGTCTGTCATTTTTGCATCACGGGTTACATTTTTTTTAATATATAGGTCGGCTTTTGGGAAATTTTTGTAGTCCAAATACAATGGGTATTATACGGACAGCCGATAACACGGCCTATGTAAGATTTAACACTCGGCAGTCAACAACTTTTGCTCAAAACCAAGGATTTATATTATACTTCAACAGAAGTTCAGAAGGTATAAACATGATTTCAACTATTTTTTTTAAGCCCATTGAAAACTTAATCATATAAATGTAAACGATAGTGACGTTTGTTAAAGTATACAAGGTGTACAGATTCAGGCGTTTATTCTTAACATTCACGTCTTTTAATGATATTATCTGTGAAAAAGAACTACGATACAATGTACATCGGCATGGAATTGTGGTGTTGTGGTTTATAGTTTCTTACGAATATTTCAGAATTTAAAACATAAGTCAAACATGACTGAATATATTATGAATTTCTGTTTTTTGTTTTTTCAAATTGCATTATTATCAAAATGTGTATTCCAATTCTTAAGTAATGTGCTTACGGTGGGTACTCTGGCAATTATTTACAATAACAAAATATGCTGACCGTTAATTATTTATGGCTTTGTGTTTTTCAAAAGTTTGATTCTGACACAAATTTTTCGAAAAAGCAATATTACTGTATTCTTAAAACATTCCTAGGTAAATGGCGTTATTTTAGTAGATGGTATCGGATTAGGCACGTTTTTCCGTCATCTGACAAATTAATACTCTATTAAAACTTCTTGACTCTGTTAAGTTTCAATTTTTTCACAAAATGACATTCTTCCCAACTTTTAACAAACGTTTCAGTAAGCCCATTAATTTAAAAACGATTGATTTTTCTCATCCTGATGAATCTGCGATGATTTTTGCTTATTGTAAATATTTTTCTTGTTTCAGAATGCGGAGGGGAATTGGCAACACCTACTGGAATCATCACTAGTCCGAATTATCCTCGACCTTTTCCTCTTCACCGTTCTTGTGAATGGAATATTCGAGCAATGAAAGGAAGAAAAGTTCGCGTAACTTTCACTGATTTTAACTTGAACAGTCACAACGATGAATATTGTGATAACAGTTTTGTCGCGTTTATCAATGGCGAATCTTATCACTACTTACCACCGTACCAAATATGCGGTAATAGGATACCACCTCCTACGATGTCCACAAGCAACGCATTGACGATGAGATTTTATTCAGGGGATGGAGTTGTTGGAACCGGCTTTAGGGCCACGTACGATACCGACTTAGCATGGGGTAAATATATAAATTTAATTTTATAAAATTTCACTTTCAAATTGCGGAACAAGTTTTAATTTTGTTTCGCAAATTCTTTGTAGACTGCGGTGGTGACTTGCCATATTTAGCTGGCAATCTATCATCTCCTGGTTATGGCTCTGCAAATTATTCCCACGATATGATGTGTATTTGGGACCTGGAAAATCCCCAATTAAATTCAACCTTCGTTTTTAAAATTCATGATTTCCTTCTTGAGGACCCTAGCTCCAATGAGTGCAGATTTGATGCATTTGAAATTATTAGGGGCAAGTTATAGTTACATAATTGTTTTATACTCTTTGTGTACTGTAAACTTGATGCAATTATTTTCTATTATTGTATTTAGGTACCGATGGGTTATTCGCATCTTTGTGTGGCAGAGTCGAATCTGGAAAGGCGATTGCTGTGCCTTTCTCACAGTTGCAGCTACATTTCAAAACAGATCAGTCTGTGGCACATTCTGGATTCTTTTTGTCCTACTACGTTTCAAGTAAATAATATTTCTCTGGTTCATTATATCCAAACTCCAAATGATTATTTATCCCAATTTTACTTTGATTTTGTTATTAAGATTGTGGTGGTGAAATTCCCGAAACGGGATCGACAATAAACAGCCCGAATTATCCTTCTGCTTATCCCAGAGATGTTCATTGTGCTTGGGCTGTGAACTTTCCCGAAGGACATCAGGTTCAGGTAAATACAAAACGATTCAAAATGTTGCAATACAGCAGCGGTCGGGGAACTTTTTTAACCATTACCCCAAAATATTTTTGCGTAAGTCGATATATTTCCATCCCCCCCC
>JAQGBW010006830.1:0-10164 GCA_034698625.1 Julus scanicus | reverse complement strand
TGCATTTTCGGTGTCTCAATCTATATGTATTTTAAATGCATTGCAAATCATTGTAAATGCATTTCTGTTCGATGTGGAATATCTCGCCACTAAGAAATGTTTTTAAGACATTCAAAATGAACAGTCTTCAAACTTGCCCATTTTTGTTCTCCAGAAGTTTGTTTTTGAGGCGCAGTAACTTAATTGTTTCGACTCTATGTGCTAGTTAAAGAAAATCTTACTTACTGTATTGCTTTTCGTTCAGCTCTTTTATATCGTCATAAATATTTTACTGGCGCGTTAGGTTGATTTGGATTTAAAATGCAGTAGTTGCTGATGAAAGGCCCTTTTGGAATGAGTTCAACAGCACCAGGAGAACAGGACAAACACACCCTAACATGGACGAGCAACTTCACAAAATGCTTTGCAACAGCTTTCTCTCAATCTCTTATAATGATGATGACGTTGGTAATAACAATAACACCAACAATGACAACACTCGAGGCGTTATTAACGACGGTTGAGTGAGAGTGAACGTTGCGTGGCTGTGATTTGCTCGAATTAATTGCCCTCAGTGTTTAATTTCCTCACATTTAGCTTTGATTGTGCCTGTGACAGAAGCAGCATGGCCGTGTGTCGAGACGACAGAATGAATGATGATTTTTAACCAATTTGGACAATTAATAAGAGGGGGAAAAACTTGTTTTACATGACACAAGGGAAATACGACATCACGTGACAACTATCATAGACTAACAAATGCACAACTATTTGTATTGTTGTCGAGTTTTTTTATTCTGCGAATAATGACAGCAAAGGGGCAATAAATGTATACCTGCAATCGGATCAAAGAGCTAATCTTAATTGTTACTTTTTCTTTGACTCGAGAACTAGTTTATTAATATTTTGTCTTCATCTTAGGAACATTTTCAAGGGTTAGATACTTCTAAACGGTTTCCCCATGTGACTACAACCAATTTAAAATTGTTATCAAAATCACAAATTGTGCAGTTTGTTGCATCATAAAGAAACATTAAGTTGTAGTTGTTGTTTTTTCCCACAAACTTGCACATCTACAGATATTTGGTTATCTTCTAGGTTTCTTTAAAATATTAATTGCTTTATCAAGATAATCTATAGGCAAGATGGGCTGAGTCCTCATAAAGCCTTACTAGTATGTTACTTTGGCAATGGCGTCAGTGAACCTTTCCTACAGGTCATTGATGTCCTCCAACCTTAGTTTCATATCGTTTGTTCAACAAAATGCAGAGAATTTACTCTTAAATTTATATTTTAATTTTTGTACATTCGCTGAGTACTGATTCTGTGAGAGAGAGAAATTCGAATAGTTAGTTTGCAAATATACAGTATTTTGCTGTAAATTGCATTTCTTTATTTCGTCTATGGAAATGGCAGGATTGGTACATGTATTGCTCTTTCTGCACACTCTTTCCGTTGTTTTTCCTAAATATTACTTTCAATCTATTTTCCTATACTACTAACGTTACTGTGATGTGTCAATCCACGCATACGGATATTATTATTTTTTCATTGTTTTTAGTCGTTGTGGCTTAGCATTTTCTCATTTCATGATTCGGATAGTTTGGCAACTTTCTAAGCTATTGTTTTTCATCGAATGTCCATTGTACTTTGATTTCCTGGTTGCAGCCGTCCTCCCTCGCTCTGCTCTCCAATCCTAAATACCAATACAAAAATAATAATATAGTTTTAATTCCTAGCTAGTTTTGTATTCATATGCTAATCATTATCCTCTTGTATTGTACACTAAGGCCGTCCATGACAGATTGTTCGCTTTCCACGATACGCGAGTTTTCTTTTCTGCTTTTAATTGCTCTGATTTTGAGCTTGGACGTTTTACAAATTTCTACAATTGGAATGATTGAATTGTTGTGTATAAGAAAACGCTATTCGTTAATTATTCGAGTCATCAGGACGTGCAGGAAAAGATTTTTAAATCGCATTTCCTGTAAATTGCGAATTAGGGTCTGTCGAAAGGCCGTGTTTTTTTGTTTGTTGTATTTTTACAAAAAGTAATTTTTTGGGTAGAAAAAGGACAAACGCGCACTTTGATGAGGTAATCGTTTTAAATTTTGTTCATTTAAATGTGTTTCCTGACATCGACCTTCAGCGTTTGTTTCAACTAGACAGGCTTCTACGGACACAAAAAGTGGAGACCCTGCCATCGAAATTAATAGTAACAAGGTTGCCCAGTTTTATGCAAGCACGCTCAACATATTAAATCGTAATTGTATAATTGACAATTAGACAAAATGACTAAACTAATTTCACGGGCTAAATACGTTTTCTGACAAATCGACGAATAGGCGTATATTTCTGGAGGCTACGAATAATTCAGTGAAACAAGGAATTTTTGGGTGAAAGTACCACATTATGTACGATTGGAAACAAAATTTACAACGAAATTTCCGTTAAAATGCATTTCGACATCACATGTACAATACCTAGTTTTGCAAATGTCACAGTCTTGTGTCCTGAATTTTCCCAAATTTACTATTGGAGTTGGTTATTAATTTGCCTATTGTGTTATTATTATTTCTAGATCAATCAATATTGAAACTATTCAACTACTTCTTCATTCAAGCGATTTACAACGATAAACAACTTGTCTGTGTGTATATTTACAGCTTTATTTAACATATAAAGTAAACCAGGAGGTGAAATGCTTTAATTATCTTGTTTTTTTACAAAAACACCTCAGTTTTGACACAACCCAAGTACAAACAGGTTTGGTTTGCTTTAATTTTTTTCAGATCATTGAGTGGTTTATTGACGCAGGATTGATTCAGAAATGGCGTTATAGCCATTAGAATTTCATTACATATACCTATATATTGACTTAAAGCGATTCTATTTATAAAGGCATTAGTCGAGCACCTGTGTAAAATTTTCAGTATTAAGGTTATGTTAAAAAGGCATAATAGTTTTTTTTTCTTTTTCTTTTAGTGTCATTATATTGATGGTTGGTTGTTACAGGTGTCGTTGACCTACTCGTTTCATTCTTTACTAGTATGCTGAAACTATAATTTGCAGGTAGGTTATAGTTAGCTTGTATTTATTTAACGATAATTTGTCATAGATTTATTAAGTAATATGTGCAAGGTATAAAGCTTTTGTCATTTGTTTCATCGTAAATTTGTCTTCTATTATGAAAATTGTTAAAATCAGTTAAATAACGATTAACATCGAAATTCAGCTTTTGAAACCCGCTAACATTTTTTAAAAGTTCGCGCTTCGAATTTTGAATTTAGACTTCAGGGGCATGCTTTCGGAATATGTGCTGCCCTCCTTTGCCACGAAATCGCAACAGAAAATGCTTTTGAGTTGTTTCTTTATGTCCCTAGATGGTAGCACAAAACGAGGTTGCCATTGCTAACTCTAAACCACGATACAGGATAATTTGAAATTTTGAATTTAAATAGTCACATTTATACTAATTTCACACAATATTAAAGTCAGTATCGTTCTAGAATATCTGTAAAAATTGAAATTTTCTTGTTCATAACTTAAGTAGCACTTGTATAATGTTTTGCTTCATAATGATACTTAAATTCGTTGACAGGTGTGTTCCGTATCTCGTTTTATTGCAAGCGACAGTATAACGGTACCTGGAGCAGCGGTAGATTGGAAGTGCATTGCATTTTTAGATGTTTTGTTGAGTGAAATTGTGTGTGAATTTTGGTCCAGCCATGGATTCCACCAATTTTGAGGATCCTAGTCTTCCCGTGGATTTCGAGACAAGGTAAGTCGCTGCTATTTAACTGGTAAACTCGAAGTTGTTCGTCGCCGAATCGACCCCGTATCGATCGCGTGCGCATTTTAAAAATGTCCGTTAGCAAGCTTCCATGATCGGAGGACGTTATCATTATTTATTCACTTGAGTTTGGTAAATTGGCATTCGTATCGATCGTTTATGATCACCGATGTCAAGTATATTATGCTCGACATGAAGAGTTTCAATTTTAAATAAAATACAGGGATTTATTCCAGCCAACGCTGCTGTATATGTGCTTGACGTAACAAAAAATGACACCAGGTGACGTTGCCAACATGTCGTTTGTATGTTTTTCTTTACATCACGGTTCTGTTTGCTTTTCAGTATGCGTTTCCACAGATTTTACTGAAATATGTTGGTTTGCATACATAGGAATAGTTAAAATTCATTTATCGGCGCTCAAGTTCAGATAAACACATGAAAGTGACGGGGTAATGATTTTAGTGTGGGCAAAAGCCGAAAGTGTTGTCGTGGATCATCAGCTGTACCATGTAAACATTACTGAATTTGATGATGCTTACAGTAAGTTCATTCACGATTTCTTGTTAAGCTAATTAGTAGTTGGGTTAACCCGTTGTACTGTCATTCAATTCAAATTTTTGACATTATGTCGAGCATGTCGTGCACAGTATCCTGCACAAATTCGAAGATGATTTTCATCATGTAGTAATTGGAAAAATCAAAATCTCATTTTTACATGACCGCTTAATAGGACTTTCAAGTCTCCAGCTACATTTTAGCATCTGTGATTCTATGCGGAAGTGCAAGACGCATGTGTTAAGACAAGCAATTCAACCTTCCAGTAAGTTAGTAGAGCCCCGAAGAACCACTGAGTGGAGAAACCTGTGAAGAATTACAAAAATGCTTGTTATCGTTGACAGTTACTAAAGTTACTGATTAAACTTTATAAGAAATGTCAATTTTTTCATACTTAAATGATACCCGTCGTTAAACTTATTTTCACATTAATAGCAAAGGGTTAAGCGAGTTTAAAATTGCTTGATGAGACCACTCTCATGATAATGATTATTAAAGAAATGTTTCTTCAGTTTTTTAAATGATCTTTTGAGACTTATAAGCGGTTAAAATCTTAATTACCAGCGGTTTAAAAAATTGCCAGTGTACCAGAGAAATGTGATGGACCTACAATTATTTCAGAATGCTATCACCCATCTGGAAAACAATTGTATAATTCGATGCTGATCGACAGCGAAACAATATTTTAAAATAGTTCATAGCAGAAAAAAATTATTTTTTTTTTGTAAAAAAAAAAAAAATCTAAAATATGAAATATGGATCAATAGAGTAAGCTATACTATTCTTGGATCTTTAATTCTATAGTCTATTGAATATCCTTTGACTATGACATGCAGAGTTTCAGGAAGAAAACCTTCCCTACGAGCCTACTTGGTTGGTTAGCACATATTAAAGACTGTTCGTTCGCACTGTAACTTTTGCATAAGGGCCTCCTGCACCTGAATATGAAAGTTGACACTCGGATCCTTCAGCATGAAAGAGGAATTTTACAAATGGACGTATTGTTCCTCGATAAGATGAGATAGAACATCTTCGGACTAGATGTCTTTGTCGTCCACCAGACGGGGTCGCCTAACCCATGCCCGAGCACACGTATTTGCCATATTTCAAAGGGGATAAGCGACCATCTGTCAGCACTAAAAACCTCCCTCGTTCTTAAAAATGCGCTGGCATGTCTGGGGGATCACTGGTGCCATTGTGCTCCATGTCCCCAATCCTCCAATTCTCACCCTGGTGTTACAGCGTGCTCTATACTCTACTCGTGTTTAGTTTCGAAGGCGTTGCAAGGAACCACGAAGCAGTTACAAAATGGCAGATGTTGGGTTTTTTTGCGGGGCAATTGTTGACCTTTTTTTTTTAGTACCATAGCCCTAAGTGTGTCGTCATGCGCTGGATGTGCCCGTTGCCGCGGAGACGGGATCAGAGCCAATGGGGTAATGCGGGTACTTGCTACCACTTAGGGTTCTCCCCTCCGTCGCTTGGGGGACTCCAGGAGATGTCGTAGGAGTAGAGGAGTACGCTCGACACGCATGTGCCAGTCTGCCATTATCATTGCCTAACGGCCAAGTACGTATCCACCTTATTGATGCGCTTTCATGCAGGCTGGGTCCGTAAGGAGGATGAGTAATCCGGCACTGCAGTTGCCATGGCTACCTTATAGGATGGGGAGTCACCTAGACACAGCATCCTTCTCTTCCGGTCGATGCCGCACGTATTTTTGAGCCGGTCGACAGATTGCGGTGCGTACTGTCCGTTGTAGGTGGATTTTTGTGAACCTTCATCGGGAGTCGCACAGATTTGGTGATGGATCTGACACTCAATTCATGTTGACGTTTTGACGAAATTGATAACAAAAAATTCAGCTGATGAGGTTCGCTGGGAAGACGGACTTAATGTTCCACATCTTCGCTGTCAACTTTTTGCCGTGTCTGATGATGACCAGAATGGTAATTCTGTTAACGTAGGGAGACGTAGTGAATTTAGGCCAAGGAGACAAATTCGCGAGTGATTCTTGGATCCGTGAGTGAATCTGGTGGATGGATAGATGTCTGGAGCTGCCATCTGACGTCAAGTTTGTGTTGGAATCAGAATGGCGACTGCTTTTTTAACCTTAACTTCTTGTTGGTGCTGGACTAATATATGAGAACAGATTAGAGAACACCAATTTGTGAAGGACTCGTCAAAAGTGTTTCTGTGATTATCAACCGAGAAGCTCAAACATAGGTAATCAGGAAGGTAACAGGGGAATCTAGCTGTTATTTCTGGTATACCAAGAACGTCGCATGTTTACTCTCCCAGTTCAATACCCGGGCGCGAATTTTCAACCAAAAGATTGTGTTCATGGGAATTTTCAACAAGGATCTCGAGGGTTGTTCCCGAATCTGTTGCTATCAAACCACTGAAGCGCCTCTATCCTGACTTTTACCTCGATTGGAATTCTAAGGGATTTTCTACGTTCATGAGACCAACTTTTTCTGTAAACACACACATGAAACCTGCCCAACCCTGACATTTTATCTGGAAAGGAAGCATGTCGGAGTGGCAGCGTCAACATTGGCAGCGTGCACCCTGTGACGCAGAAGCACACATCTGAGGTCTACCGCGGAGTGCGTTTCAAATTTTCCGTCTGGATACCTCGTGGCGGATATTCCCTACTTGTTTATTTCCAGCATCCCAGTTTTTTTTATGGGCTTTCTGCGCGTCCCCGTTTCGAGTCTAAATTCGGCAGGCGGGCCTACTACCCATATCGTGGGATTTCTTTTCAACTGATCGTCCGAGGCCACGTTAGTATAAGCTGGTGTTCCCGTTAGAAGGCTGTGCTCGTTCTCTCTCCTCTTCCCCTTTACCCCAGTTAACGTCCAGTTTTCCTGTTAAACGAACAAAAAAAAATAGTAGATTTCGGACCTAATAACGACCCCTAACCAGAATATTCCCTGGAGTGGTGATGGAATTTTAAGCTTCTTAACTCTTGCAACAAAACCAAGAAGCAGCGTGGAAAACCAACTTGGGTATTGAAAGAATTTTTAGGACCGCTTTTCTATCTCTGTTTGTGCCCTTTTAGCGAGCAGAGGGGATATTTCGGATCCTGTCGTTGTTCGTCCGTGACATCCAGCAGCGGTTGTCCCATTGCCAGTGTTGGTTCTCCAGTTCCGATGTCTTTGGTCAACTCCGAGGAATTTTGATCTTGCCCAATTTCGTGAACTTTCAGTGGTACGTGTCATTGGTAACCGAATCTTTGGCGGCGTCGTCGTCATCAATGCCGTCTTCAATCTGAGGCTCAAGGACGGCAGTCACGTAGACTCCTCCGTGCCAGTGCATCATGTCTTCTGCGCATCACTCGACTTATCAACACTTGACAAAATTTCGTGGCTGTAGGCCGAGTTGCGAGCGGGCACAAGAGCAGCTGTGAATGGGACGTTGGTGACGAGCTTTCGGCACTTGCATGAACTGAGATTTCTCGGAATATCTGCTATGTAATCTCGTAGAACTTCTTCCGGCACCCACCATCATGATGCCCTACTACAACACGTATCGAGGGTCCAAAAGCCTGCCCAGGGGTCGATCCAAGTCGCCCACCAGCCTTGTCCCGTTCAGAAGGTAAATGTGATTGCTGAGCCTTCAAAGTTTGGGTCTATTTGGGTATCACACAATGCACGATGACCAAACTTGCCTCATGGCATGTCGTCTCTATGGAATATACTTTGGGTTTCTTGAATGTGGCTTACACTCTTGTGCCAGATTCAGATTTCATGAGACCTCTTGGGCTTTGTGTCGGCTTGTGTGTGTTTCGAACACTGGAGGCTTACTTGTCTTGCATGAACAATTAACGTTTTTTTTTAGACAAATTTCTGTGGATTATAGCAATTTTCCAGAGGTCGAGTGACCACCAGTTTTTCTTTTCGAAAATCCGGATACTTTAGGCGTTTTGGGTGTTGAAATGCTCGCTCTCAATCATAATGTAAGCACACCAAACCCAAATTTCGGCGGCCATTTAAAGATGGCCTGGTTTTGCGATTCTCACTTGTTTATCGCAGTACTCTCTGCTCCTCTTCAAAATCACCCCACTTGTCCAAGGCAAAGCAATTCACGCCTTTTTTTTGGCTAGTTAGCTGCTTACGAACAAACCCGTGTTCTTATACATATGTTTACAGCGGAATATTTTCGCAGAAGTCTTTCAGTGTTGTGACACTGCGAGTCTGCGAATAATGGACGGGCTGTTTTGTTGCGAAAACATGCTCTTTGGACGCTCGGCTTCTCTGGTTTCATTTGCGCCCTCGCACTGATTATATTGCATTAGAGTTCAAAAATATTATGTTTTTCCAAGATTGAACTCTCAACTCTTGGTTATCAGTGAGATTGTTTTGTGCAAATAAGTTTCCAAACATTATGCATGGAGGAAATAAGGCGGCGTTCAGGATGCCTTACGAGATCTCCTTTAAGAATCTGCTAATTTTTGGGAAGTAGGGCAGTGCTTCCCGATGAAGGGCTATACTGACTGCTAACTGCGGAAACATCTGTCCAAAAATCTGATATTCCAATCTGATAATGAACTTTTTAAGACTCGTACAGGATGTAAAATAAGATTTTTGACAACGCCAAACTATGAATGGACGACAACTTCAACAGAAGTCTCCATCTTTGTAATGCATTTGCAGCGTTCAAAAATCACTTGATTCAACTAAATGTATGCATTTTTATAAATTTGAATTTTTCATTTGACGTTTTTCGCCATTAGTTTATTTATAAGTTTTAACATTGCCGGTGTGGAGTTTGGCAAAGATTATAAGAAATTGTAATCAGTTTTTCTGTTATATGGTTAGTAAATATGGTTGAATATGCTAGCTATTAATGAGTTCCACTGCGCATATTTTTGTAGCATAGGGGAGAATCGTAAAAGCATTGATTCTGTGAAGGAAATTGGTCTATGAGCTTAATAGAGATTTATTGCGCCATGACAGATACTGGCAGCGTTTGGCTACCAAATTGACCTGCTGCGAGGTTATGCATATGGGTATTAATAACTACTCTCTTTGTGAACATTTGATTTATTCCAATTGGCCATTCGTCTACTATTTAACTTTGGTCTCCAAAGGGAAACACAATTTTTATGGGTATTTCTTGAAAGTTCCAATCGATTGCGAGCTTCTGATATATACAGTAATTGCAGCGACGTCATTGGAATGAGGGTTGGTTCTGCTGTTTGTAATGCCTCTTTTGTTCAAACAGACGATATCATTTTTTACTGAAAATTGTGCCATAACAAAATTTACTTTCTGACAAATTTTTCGCGAGTTTTTTAACCACCGGAAGATGGGGAATGAAAATTCTTGACGTCACAAGAATGAGACTTTGTTCTGCTATCACTGTTGTCCCTTAAACATGGTTTGAAAGAAGGAATTAATTGAATTACATCACCACTTAAATTTAATCCAATTTGAGACACACACATTAGTTGAGGAAACACTATAGCCACGAAAGAGGTGTTTCTAAACCATAGCGCCGTCATGTCATCATAAACGCAACTATAGTAGTATAGAAAGTTATTTTCGTTGTTGTTTGATGCTTTCACCTCTCGAATTTATCACGGGTTATACAGTATACACGCCAAGTAAAGCTGGTAACAGCGTTTTAAGCAATGTTTTCTACGGTCTGTCAAGTTTTCGGCGTTGTTGCCAAAGTCAGGCAGAAATAGATCCCAATTTCAACTTTGGTAAGGTTTTGGCAAAGCTCTAGGTCCTCGCTTGCATTCGTTTTTACTATTACTGCGTTTACATGAGCACTTAAAAGTACTTTGCTTTAATCTGAGCATACTTACTTTGAGAATGGGCAAGGGG
>JAQGBW010006829.1:0-10164 GCA_034698625.1 Julus scanicus | reverse complement strand
CGATCAACAGGGGTGGACCTAACAATAAAATTGTCGTCTACATAACAGTAGACACAATTCAGGTAGTCCAGTTTGAGAAGATCGGCCGTTATTACAGTATACAAAAATGGGCCAAGTGACGAACCCTGGATGACTCCTCTAGAGTGAGGATGTACTTTATCATAGAGATCACCAAAGATCTGCAATGATCTATCCTTAAAATAATTTTTATAAAGATTCAATGCATTGCCCTTTATCCCCATGCCTTCTAGAGCTTTGATAATGTGAGAACGGGTAGGTGTATCGAATGCTTTTGCCACGTCAGTTTTGCAAACAATATAGGATTGTTTTGAGTCAAGGGCCAGCACAATCTGATATAACACTACAATAACATAAATACATGTTTTAACTTGGACATTTCATTACTAAAATAGCAATCAAACATGTATAAATCAAACCAATTATATCAGTAACCCATGAGAATGAATTGCAATAAAATAATTTTAGTGCCCTTTGACCTACACTTTACGTGTGCTTATTTATAACTTTGTAAAATTTCCCATTTACGAACTTGGAACATATAAGTGGAGATAATTAGGTTTTCTCAATTTATATTTCGGTTCCATTAATCAAACGTGTTTCGATAACCTGGCGGCAGGAATGACATGTATTATGAGGACTTGAGATCAATTATGGTACCAAAATTGGATTCTGGCTGTATGATGTGACATTTAGATATAGTGCTGCCAAGTCGTACTCAATATCTTTCTTTGTCTTTAATATGTATAGTATTATCGATAAAGCAGATGTTATCATAATAGAAATCTCGTGTCAATTTGAATACAACAAAAGTAATGATCTGATTATGATAGATTTATTGTTTGCCACATTGGTTTCCTCATGAGTGAACGTTATTAGCTAAATGGCTAGACGTTTTGATAACGACATATCTAACGTAAACTGCAATTAAATATTAATTAGAACAAGCTCTCAATAAAAATTATCTTTATTGGAGAAGTGATTGTACATTGACAAGAATTTCAGACTTATACCTGGTTGGAAATTTAAGCTTGAAAAACCTGTCAAACATCCTGCTGAAATATCAGAACATCGCGTTTACATGATTATGGTAAAATTAATCAGTATTCAATACACTGTTTACTGCACTGAATGTGCATAAACAAATATATGTAGTCATATTGTTTCTTGCTGTTTGAAAATTCTGTTGATTGAATTGTTAACCGATAATTGAAAAATTGGGACAAAACAGTAACAGTTAATTACGATTTATTCTACATATGGTAAGGTACTGTAAATTTTAAGTTTTACATGAAAAACTTTTAGGAGCATATACAAAGAATTCTTGGGTGTGTTGCCGTTGCAAATCGTCTTAAGCAACTGAAGGGCATTTGAGCTCGTGTTGATCTCAGATGACGTCATATTTGCAGAAGTCAGCTACTGATACATGCTTCAATACATCGGGAACTCCAAAAAAAGGTCAAAATGTGTTTTGAATTTAACAACAATTAAGATAATTGCTAGAGATATTAGTAACTTAAAAATGTAATGCCAAAGATGAGGGTTTTTCCATGGTTTCCTTCTTTCGTCCAATTAGTAGCATCGATATTTGGTCATGAGAGCTTAGTAATCGAAATCACCCTGTAGACGAACACAGTTTATCGATCTGAATTTGAGTGAATGCAGAACGTACGATATAATTTTAAAAATTACGACTTCATTAACGTATTCGCAAGTAAGTAACCTGACTTTCATGAAAAGTCGTTTGATATATCGCAGCATCTTAATTTTCAGACGCCCTTTTTACGGAGCTACGGACCATTTATAACACAAACGTTCATTTGAAAAGAGAAAAAAAGTGATTTCTGCTTTGTTGCAACTGGGATAAGCGTTGAAAACATAATTATTTTGCCCACAAGACTCATTACTTCTCCCACCCCGACTAATTAAATGCACATCGAAAGCTTGATTGAAATTTGAGATGATTTATTCGCAGAGCATGTAGCGTGTGTATACACGTATTATTGCATTTCGTAAATTATATTTTAAATTGGCGTTCGGGATGAAATTCAGGCTAAGCAAATATTATTAAAAAGCGAGGTGAGCAAGCGCGCCTGTGCTCTACTTAATTCCACGTCAATTCATTCATCAGACTCGTACATACGATAAAAATAACTCTCTATACGCGTTATATGGAAACAACTGAGTCTGAATCAAGTGGGAAGAATCACGAAGGATGACGCAAATAAATCGCGAGTAAGTAGGCCAACAGCGCATGAAAGATCCGCGGTCTGGCCATTCACTAATTTCATCAAACACACCACCCTACTGTGCCATTCAATGATGATACTCTTCTTGAATGACGTACAAAAAAAATGACACGGATGCATTGCAGAACAGACGAGGTGGGGAAAAAAAAGAAAATTAACGAGGTTAATTGCTTGCACATCAATACTCGCTTTTTGTGCGAATGAAAATTACAACCACTGAAATCACTACTGTTAATATGCAGTATTTGAATGAGAAAGCTCTGAATTATGGCTGCTGTGATTAGTTCATTTGAAATATGTAAGATGTCACATGGTCCTTATTACGTTTTCAGATTATTTAATATGAACAGATGTCAATTTTGCTAGGTTTAAACCAAGAATTTGAGTGTTGCGATGGGGTGAGTTTAAACATCCATCAAATCCGTATTGTCCAAATTTCTTAAAGTTCAATTTAACGATGATGTCTAAGTAGCTAAAGTAGGTATGTTCAACACAAAAAAATGCATCGAATCATGGCGATCTAACATATGGTTAGACTCAGTCAAACTTCATTATGACAAATTCGCTTAATACAAACTCGCAAACCCACATGGAAAAGAAATGCATTTCAAAAATGCATATAGATTGAGACACTGAAATGCATTTCAAAATGTATTTTGAATGTATTTTGAAATACATTTGTAAATGCGTTTTTAGAAATACATTTCTATAAATGCATTTTAAAATGTATTTCAAAATGCATTTTCGGTGCCTCAATCTATATGCATTGCAAATCATTGTAAATGCATTTCTGTTCCATGTGGGAAACCATGAACTAAATTAATCACTGGTCAGATTACTGATAAAATGAACTGAGGTTAAAACGAACGCATTTTGATAATCCTCTGGAGTTAGTCTTAATGAGGTTAGACTTTACTATATACTATATTAGTAGAACATGACCATCCATGTTATCCTACATCTACAGAATGTTAAAGCAGAGAAAAAATCGTGAAAATCTCTGCAGTATGTTAACCATGACAAATACGAGAGAAAAGCTAATACAACGTCAATCTGAAGTTTTTATTATTTATTTGAAGATGACTTCTTTACTGACAACCACGGTCACCTGACCTAACCCCATGAGATTTCTTCTTATTGGGTTACATCAAGGAATCGTGTAAAACGTGACCCTTATGCCTCAGGATTTAGCACAGTTCCGACAAAGAAGTTGAATCGACCATGAGATGTTGCCATGGGATTTCTGACCCTACATCAATGCGTCGTAAACTAATCTTTATGAACGATTTTACCCGGAATTTATGCGGTCAAACTGTATAATATTTGATCAGGCTGGAGGCATGGAAGCAACGTTACATGCAACATGTTGCACATTTTCAATATATATTGCCAACACTGGTCGCTTTGTAAATAAATGAAAAATTTGTATCTGGGATAGGTCCTATTGTATTTGCATTGACTTTGATAAACATATACAATATTATAAACACTTTGAGAACACAGCAATTTTACACATAGCTTAAGGCGCCATATTCGTATGGTTAGGATAATGTGACGCATGAAAACATTTCCAGGCCTGTGTTATTCAAGTATACACTACGTCATGTCTGAAACAAAGCAGATTTACGTTTTTCTGCGATATGGAGACCTATATTAAAATCCACCCACGTATTGCTATGTTTTATACAACAACCTAAAGCCAAAAGTTTATTTTCTTTGAATATTTTTTTGTAAAAATGAATTCTAAACGCTTAAAGAACAGTCGTCTTCCGTCGTCCCCACTGGGAAAGGAAGATGATCATAGCATTAGCATAACCCTAATTCATTTTCAACGCCAACTTGACTTCCTAAACAACTTTTGAAATTGTGATTAATCAGCATTGCATGCTGACCTAGATCTCGAAAGGCCCTTCAAAATCATTGCAAAATAAACAAAAAAGAGAGCAAGTGCTGACGTCATTGGGTCATCAACGAGCAATGCAGATTCGCGTTTCCAGGGATCTAGGAAAGTTGGAGGTGGATTTTATGTCACATTCATCTATTTTAGTTTCTCAGCTGACCTCCAAAGTTTGGAAATCCCTGAATCCGTAAACGAAGACAAAGAGTTGCAAGGCTTGTTTATAGATTAATGACGCCGGAGTTTATTCTCGTTATTGTAGTTTCTGTCCCTTTTTTCTTCAAATTGCCGGATTCAAGGTCTATAAAAATGCTGCTAAACAAATAAATATGCAAAATAACGACGGAGTGCACCATCTTGTGTAACGGAAGATTTTAACTGGTTGAACTTAAAGATAGCAATCTTAAAGATGATCGAAACATATTAAATTGCAAGATTAAATTAATCACTCAATAGTGCACACCGAGATTAATGACAAATGTTACCTACAAGGACTAATGTGATTATCTTAACAGAAACTTGAGTATCATCGTCATTTTTACAAATAGCAAAGATGAGAAATAGTGTGATATGGAGTACAAAATATTAGTTATTTCTCATATTAATGTTATGAAGAAAAATAAAAAAATAAATTTATAAGTTTTTATATAATAAACTTCTTTATTTTATTATTATTTTTTTAATATTAAAAGTCATTATATGGTGCCCCTACAGATAGTTATCCCTTTATGCTCATGTCTACGTATGGTTTGCCCATGTATAGGGGCAAAACCCTCTTAAATAACTTTATATAGTGGGTTCCAGTTATTTGTTTGACCAGTAATGGTGATGGCTTTTTGGCGAATTCTCGAGTTATCAATTGTCTAATTATAAATGTTCCACAACTACTACATCAATTTCATTCTTGATTATACATATAGTCATTGCGTAATTATGTCAGAACCATCAACAGTTTTACGTTAATGTATCCCATATCAGATGATATTCATGAGATAAGGAAAATTATTGATAATGTTGTGATGTTAACAAAATAAATATGGAAAATTATAAGTTATTTTTTCGTACAATTAGCTATGATACATGTAGTGATATAAATTCCACCAAACAGAAAACCGAGCATGGTAACACCGCTTATAATTTATTTTAAATACATCTATAAAACAGAACATCTACAAAAACGTAAGGTTTACTGTAAATGGTTTGCCGTTTAATGTTCGACTTAACAATTAATTATACAAAAACAACCAATAAAATGCAAAGTTACAATACAGATATTTGCTCAAAAGTTCAAATCTTTCCACTAAATGTGAGTTCCCTGATTTAGAACCTTTAGAGCGTTACTCTTTATGATAACATTAATTTTGTCAAATTATAGATGGCAAATCCCATGTGCATTAGTGCAAATTACACTTCATAACGAATGTATGTAATTATTCTAGGGAGGATCCATATAAATATTTACTGTGAAAATAGTGCCATTTTAGCAAAATTATATTCACATTTAGATGATTTAAAATTATCCTAATTGAGCTCACAATAATATTAATCCTTACAGACAATAATTCGTTGCCTTATTGTCTGGATTTCCTATAAACATCAACAACTTTATAAAAAAAAACGTGCACATTTCACAGATGCAGAAAACAAAAAAAGCCGACAAAATTGTGAAATGCTTCTATTAAATATGTTTTCCATTTTGCTAATCCCAGGATTTCACCATTTAAGTTCATTGACCCTCCTCCAAGCTATCGTTGTCATGAAAGAATTTAACTTGGAAACAAAAATTGTGTTTCTGGTTTTAACGCTTTTCTGGCTTTACACGAAATGGCCTACAGTTAATCTTCAATAAATTGCCCTTTTTTGTGCTAACCATGGGGAGTACTGGACAGAAGAGCGTATACACATATTGACCCTATACTTCCCTGTTTAATGGCAGACGATAATTCTTTATTATTCTTAGCAACTTCCCGAAATAAACACACAGATCCAGCGGAAATTAAATGTGAGATGGATTGCTTTGAAAGTCCATCGCATTGGTGCATCTCCATTCGTGTGCACACAGAAAAACTAGGACAAATTTGTTTTTTGACATTTCCCTTCATTCCTGTCCCTATTTTTCCTTAGATTAGGTTTTTTTTTTGCAATGTGGATTTCGTCCTTATGTAGTATCGATAAAGGTTTTCTAAACGTCATTCCATTGATAACGCAAGGAGATTAATATATAGGGGCATTTAATCACGTCTACTCTGTATAAAATTGGAAATATCTTTCTTCGTCGGCATCGAGCGAACTAGCTAGTAAAAGTGCATTCGATCCACTAACGTCTACCTTTGACATTTCGAGCAAATTATAAATACGCTCTGTTCGCTGACGTAGTTCATACTATAGCTCTCACTCTCTCGCTTTCTCTCATGCATTTCCAAGTTTTTGTAATGAAAGTGCTAACCAAGAAAAGATTTTCTTTTGCTCATTTACAAGTTGCATAGAGAGAAGCCTTAATGACATTTATTCGATTAAAGCGAGGATATGCCCAAAAAAATCATAAAATATACATGCTTAAGTTTAATAACCATTTTTTTGCACTTATCAAAAACTTTTTAAATACAAGCCAAGCACATTAGTGGTAATGTTAAAAAAATAAACGCATCGTCCAAATTTAGAAACAATACATAAAAAGTCTTATAGAAACTAATTTCTTAAAGACAGAATAACTAATTTATTTTATCTCCAAAGCATGACTTTGACATGATATGGCGTAAATATGTGGGCTAAAAATTGATTGTGCTCAGGCTTGGCAATAACAATTCACAGATTCTGTTACTAAATTGCTGGAGAGTGCTAATGTTGCCCTCATTTCTATCAAATTTATCTCGATGTCATCATGGCAAACAAATAAATAATAAAAGATCACGTTCAAGACTGAAAATTTCATCTGAAAATTAGCATCCTAAAAATAAATCAAGTCAGTTTTAATGCATGTCTAAGGTCCCACAACTTTGCCATGACTTCCTCCAACTTCTTAACATATAGTCATGCATATGGTTCCTTGATTCATAGTTGATTATTTCAATGTTGAAGATTCAATATTTATGATAGAAAAAACATTCATCCTTGAAGAGAACTAATTTTTTAACAAATGGGTATAGAACCCACCGTTGAAACGACTGCTGAATTTATGAACATACTTAAATACTGTATTTGTCAGCTATGAAAATTATGGACATTTTTCTTCTCCCAGGCCTCACCATCACAATAACCATCAAAACTACCCTGGTTTTATGGGGCTGAAAAATGACATCACACTACCCAGCATCCAACGCGCGTTGTTCTTTTATTGGTTTTTGTACGCCAATAACGAATACCCACGCATTATTTGTATAATGATTACCATATTCAAAAAGGCAGGCCAACACCCTTTACAATTTGCCATTCCACGAAGATTTTAAGACCATGGAGCTTTGTGGATGAGATGAAACCTTAAATTATTCTATATAAATAGTAATTAACTTCAATAATAATTGCCCTAGGCAGGTTTCCGTACTTCTGTGCGCCATATGGATTCTCACAAACTACACCCACATATTAAGATTTTAATGGGTAATATTACTAATCAAGCAAATTGTATACGCATGCTAGTATTAAATGGCATAGGTGTTGTAATATTGACGTTCGAATTAAAATTCACTGACCAATAAGCAGCATTCCAACTTGAACGCTATCAAGCATCGAAAGTAATCCCGTCGTAAATTATCCAGTGTAAGCACCAGTTAATTGTCGAGATTACGACCTTTGATAACTAATGATTTTAACCCAATAGAGTTATCCTAGACGCGTGCATGAGCCTGAGGATTTTCACTTCGAAAACAACAACATATACAGGATGATGTTTACATATTCATGAGTCCATCATATCCCAGGTGAGGGAATTGCTTGCAAAAATTCGCTCAGGTGATAAAACTGAACGAACGAACTTCATTCATCACTAGTTGGAGCTGGGACACAGCCAATAAATAAATTACGCTGACTGTGGACATACTTTTGTAATGAATATCCCAGTAGGGACACAATTATAGCAAGGCAGACCATGACATGATATTAATTGTCATTCGTTTGAGCACAAGAACATGGATTGAGTTGCAGAAACTATTGATAACATGCATAAGCAAATTATGTGTAAGCTTGGAATTTACATCTCTATACATCTATACATCTATAATCCTTGATGAATATAGTTTTCTTTTCATTTTTAATTTTCCTCTATTAGATTATCATACATGTACAAGAAAACGAAGTTTATAATGCGATACCACATTCCTTTAGCTTAATTGGTAAAGTCATGTGTGTGTTTTATTTTATAGAAGCGTACATATGTTGTTATTGTTGTTTTTTTGTAAATTTTAACAACAACAAAATCAACCGACTACCAAGTTCATATACTATCCAATCCCCTATAGTGGTTCTGTTCTGCAGTAAAGATGACTAATAAATCTTAAGAATTTATTGGTAAAGTATAAAAGATTTATACAGACAAACGTATCATTGTTTAGGACATTTTTACTACATTCATTATTTGTACCATATATAGTTCACCAACAAAAGTGAAACAAAGTTAAAAACTTCAGGAAAAGTAAGTTAAAGCGGATAATGCTTTTCTAAAACAATAGTTGACTTAATTCAACTGCATCTTTGCATTAGGGCTTTGAAGACAACGAATACTACACATTCGATCTAAACTCCATCATATTCTATATAAGATGCCTTTAATGATCATTTTTGTGTAATATACGTGAAAATCCCATCGCTTCAATCTTTAAAAATATTATTTTATATTCAATGGACAAAATAAGTTGATTATGGTATAAATAAGAAATGAAATTCGTTGCTCTTTTGGGACACAATCAGCATTTACTTCCATTTTAGAACACTTGTTATTGCTTCAAAGTTGTGTTTAGATTGTTGTGTACTTAAGGTATAGTTTTCACAATATTGGGTTCAATGTACATCATTCAATGCAAATTGCTCAATATTATTTAAAAGGATTTTGTGTTTTGAACATTAAGCGTTTAATGTTTAATTGATGTACTTTTTATATTTTAACTTTACACTGTAGCTCACAGTATATCGTGATTTACACTTTCTCAACAAGATAATATATAATTTATTTTTACTTATTGATCCATCATGAAATAACCCTTGAGACTGAGCACACAAAAATTAGCTACCGTTTAGTTTTTAATATTTCATGTTGCTATGGACTAAGTTCTATATTGTATTACTACATTGTATACATCTATTCATGAGTCCTGAGCAATAACACCGTTGCTTTCAGTTTCAAACGTAAATCATTCAAAATTTAGAGACTAACTAAAAAACTTTAAAAAGCCATCTTCAAATGTTAAATTCCCCTTAAAATGGATCATCATATCTAAATGGAAATTAACAAAAACTGGTTTAATTTTGTAGCAAAATGTATACTCTCTAGCTTTTGATCCAAAACAAGAACTAATTTTGTATGCATCATTTAACATGTTATTTACGTATTTCCTATTTTGTAAAGAAGTCAACCCGACGCCTCTGCACAGTTTGATCATTTTGAATACCAGAATTAGGTGGGTGTGAATTATGTGTTATGTCTTCTAAACGTTTCATAAAAATCTAGAAAATATTGACCCCGGTATATATGTGAAAGCAATGTCCCAGAAACCCTCACTTAAAAAATAGAACTGCCATGACATAATACCCAAAAGACGTTAAAAAGAAACTCGAATTATACGTGATTGTAGTCGTATGGGCCAACGCCCTTGCTGCTTGCAACTAAATGCATTGCAATTATTTCGCCAACGCTCATGGGAAATTAAAAGCGATTTCAGAGTTATGGTTTATAATATTCTATTTCCAGTACATTAATGCATTAGCATTGCAATGTGTGAGACCTTACTGCCAAATTGGCGCATTTATAATTTGACCTTCGTCCTACCGACTCGATACATTCTTTTAATT
>JAQGBW010006828.1:0-10165 GCA_034698625.1 Julus scanicus | reverse complement strand
TCGACCTGGGAGCGAACCCAGCATCTTAGGATCGAGAGGCAAGCACGTAACCCACTCGACCATCGGCGTCGGCAAATGAAATGTTAATATATATGATAAAAAAACATGAATTTTAAACCATTTCAAAACTAAAATAAATAAAATTTAAATAACAGTTGCAGAGATCTTATTTTTTAGATAATATTACTGTTTTCTATAATGTACCAAACAGACAATTTGTAGAATAAAATTTTTTCCCATATGAAATGAATTTTCTTTTATAGCAAGCTCCATATCTAATACAAATTTCAGAAAACAAATTACTGAAAAATATTTATAAACTCCAGTATTGACTTAATGAATTTTTGTTTCTAATTTCGACTTCAGCATTAAGTAAAGTATTTCAAAATTGAATAGTAGCTGAAATTTGTGAGTACAAGGCCAGTGAACTCAGATTTTCATCAAACGGGGCACCGCTTTAATCGCATCTTCAAACGGTTTATCAGATACAAGAATTTTCAATCTACTCGCAAAGAAAGAAACCTTGTTAAAAGAAATTGAAGCCGACACAGGCACCACTTTTTTTTCCACATAAACAACTTCAAAAATTCAGAGCTTTATCATTGGAAAACATCCAATTTGATGCTGCAATTCAGTGGAAAAGGGGGAGAAAGTGGTCGTCCACAAAGTCCCCGTATGTAATTACGAAAAACCCAAGTCCATGCAGTGGTTTATGTGCTTTGTTTGGAATGTACAAAACTAAAGCTTTTGGTACAAAAACTGATATGAACGTGATCATTTATAGTCTGTTAATTCTTGAAAACTACCATGATTTTAAAGCATTATACACCAGCAATTCATTAGAAAAGATTAATAATTCTGATGGTCATAGTATACATTTATAACAGACTATACTTTATCAACTTACTAAAAACTTGGATTTGTTATAAACTACTTGGTGTGCATGATCAATTAACATAACATATGCCACAGATTGTGTAACACTGATTGTACTTACTTTTCCACCACATTTTCTCTGAACACATGAACATCTTCTCGAGCAATGGCCACCGAGACACTTCCTCCACCGAAGTAGCCAGAGGTCAGCAGGGATTCGGCTGATCTCTTGACCATTAGGGCTCCCAAACCCGTGGGAAAGCCAAATATTTTGTGGAAAGATAGGCAAACGAACTCCGGGGTCCAATGGCTTAAATCCAAGGTTGAATTCCCCACATAGCAAGCGGCGTCCAAAAGTACAGACCATGTTTTCCCGCCACGGGACTGACCATTGGCCAGCAATTCGTTTAAGGCGCCATTTTGGACTGCCTGGATCCATTCCAAGGGGTATTTACGACCGCAAAAATTACTTTCAGCGGGATATGCAAATAGGCAATTTTGTACTGGTGTAGAGGTCGTGATTGTGTGACTATGATCCGACACATTCCTAAATGTTTCATTGCACTCATCGATGCTGATACAACGTGATGTAGCACCTTGCTGATTGGCAACAACTCGAACACCAAGAACAGAAGTGTGGTTATCCTCCAAGTACACAAAATGTCCATGATTTTCTGGATCATGATCAACTGGAGAATTCTTGTTGATCTCCTTGCTTTTCCAGTCGAAACATTCAGCTAAAAGTCTCAAGGCTCCAGTGGCCCCTGAAGTAAATATGACGTGGTAGTCATCAGTACTTGTATTAAAATACTGCGCGACCCTGAAATGATAAACAACGAGAAATTTAGGATACATTATGTAATTTATGTTAATAAGAATCAAAGTTCACTTCAACTATGTAGTATAACTATTAGGTTTGAGTCAAAAAGATTCTACAAAAGATTGGAAAGAGCATTTGCCAAATTCCAACAGAGATTGAAACCTTTACATATTTTGCAGTAAGCACATATTGAACATGTTTCAAACTCGTTTTATGAAAGTAACAAGTTCATATTATGTAGTGTATATATACATACTATACAGTATAAGCAAAAAATGTTCAACCATATATGGCATCCCTTATACGGAAATAGAGTAGTAATAAACTGCTAAACCCCTAGTTTTGACAATTTTTTTACAGTAATTACTGGTAACTTTAGGAAACTGATCACTTTTAGATAATAAACAAACTGGTCGCAAACTTTTCAACTTCTTCATCAACTCTTCACAAACTGTTAATTTTTAAGCAAACTGGTCACACGACTGATCCAAAAACTATAGTAATAAACTAAATAGGGTCTTTAAATAAATATTTCCAGTTTAAACTGACAGTTTGTTATTAGCTTATTACCGGTGTAGTACCAGTTTATTACTAATCTAACCTATTTTTTTCTGTAAGGGGTACTGATAAAACTATACTATAGTATTATCAGGATAACTTCAAGCAGCAAGTATACTATCAAAAGGTAGCCTGGATGAAGAAATTCCTTGCTAACCCACTAATAAATCTCAAGAAGTTTTTGAGATTCCATCATACCCTTGCAATCAGCGGATACTTATTGAGAAGTTCTTCCTTTAACATGCCATATCGTTGTTCGCAATTGCATGGTAGAGTCACTATAGGTACTTGTAGTAATTTCTTCTGTATTTCAACCCAAAATCTTTGCAAATTTCAGACAGTCAGAAAGTCAAATGAAACATGCAAAAGGCGGATCAAAGCCATTCTTGTCAGCCACGTTTTCTCCACATTTTAAATCTCCAGACGGCAATGTGGAAAAGCATTTTAAAAGGCACCAAATTTCATCACTTCCGCCTTGAATTTATTGGCAAGAACCTTCGTTTTTGCAAGAGCCGTTAATACGGAAAGCGATCAAAGAGATTACGTTTTAACAAAACGACGAAAAGCATTAAGAAACCATTTGATTGCCTCTCACAATGTATATTCACCGCTTTCCTATTTCAGCTGCTGCACTCGTTCAAATTGATAGGGAAATAAAAAAAAAACACCCCAAGGGAAGTTTCTCAATTAAAGGTAAATTACGACAAACCCATTACTCTGATTTTCTTGGATGAAAACCTCAAAGTATCAAGATGGGCCAAGGAAAATTAACGGCGGTTTGATATATCCAACGACTTTGCTAAACCATGGAGAAAGGAACATATCCTCTATTAAATCAATAGAATTTAAGAGAAACTCATTCTAATTTCACTAACGAGAGTGGATTAATGGACCAAAGTGGCTTAATTTAAAAATACGCGAATAAAATCCATGCTTACTTAAGAGCTTCTTATGTTAATTTGGCATATGTAGATTTTTTTTAATGAAAACTAGTCATGTTCCTGAAAGCCAAATACCATCCAGAACTTACATATACACAAAATATGAAAAATAGAGAATGGAAGATGAAGTTTACTTTATTGCATTTGTTAATAATGTTAAAATATTTTGTTATGTTTAGTAATGAACTGTGTTGTATCTTAATTACTAGAAATAAATGTGACTAATTTACTCATGTGGTTTAATATAAAGGCAACCAAATAAATGTTTCCTTGTGATTAAACAAACCCATTTCTTAATTTGCCACGCACTGGCTTCACTTTTTCAACATGGATATCTAAATGTTAGTGATTGCGATTATTGGGTGATGAATGAAGCCATTAGAGGTGTTTACAATTAGTGATGGGCTGACGACCAAGTGTGTGTTTATTGAATGACCAATAGGGACTATAGGTCATTAGATGATGAAAAAAGGCATCTATTTTTCATACTTTTCTTAATTCGTTGGTTGTATTTAATGCTCCATTTGAATTCGTCGAAACATATATTAGTTCAATTGCTGGGAGCGCCGTATGGTGACATCATAAAGGATAGCGTTCTTTCACATTATTCACGATGGTCAATAAAGTGGACATTCATTAAGAAGAACAAAAGGGGGATAATAGCCGAGGCATTGAGTAATTTAGCAATTTATATGAACTCCAATTAAAAGATCGGGATCGTTAATTTCCCTCAGCATGCACTGACAAGTAGGCCTAAAGCCAGTGAGACTCTTCACACGGGCCTCTAGCATGGAAATGCACGTCCCGGATGTAATTTCAAACGGCAATTTCCTAGATAATAAACGTTAAATTTAGTACCGCACAAAATCCACAGCTTAGTCCTGTCTTAAATTGACATCGGAAAGGTTAACCGAGTTCAGAATGGAGGGATAACACGACATCTGGCGACATTGCAGTTAGCAGTTGTCGTCTTTCAACAATTTTAAAAATTTTAAACTGGCTTAAATGTGGGAAAGGAAAATAAACTTAGTCTGAAATAAAGTCAGAATAAGAAACAATTTCACATACATATACATTTTAGTTAATTTACTTATTTATAAATCTAAGATTTTTTTGCTTAAAAGTTTTCCTTTATAAAACCTTGAGGAATTCTGTGATTTCATATTTTTATAGTACTATACTGTAAGGATTTGTAAGTACAATGCTTTGAATAATTATCCCTTATGTATACTGGATTATTATCGCCTTGGCACCTGTTTCTCTACAATGCCCCTAACATCATTTTGTTCACAGGAAGGGACCATTCAAAAATTACGTTACCAAAATTCCTTCATAAAATTGAGCCCCCTTACCCCCTGTTCACATTCTATCCATTTTATCCCAGACCCCCTACCCATATTCATAGATGTCCTTAATTTTTTTTAAAGTAAGTTATTCAGATAATTTTATGGAACATGCAAAGGCCCATTCAGTAAATTTCCACGCTGCCGATTCCACGACATTTTTCCAGATTTTTCTGATTCACAGAAATTTCCTGACCTCGAAAGGAAATGCCAGCATAAAATTGGTGTTTAACACAAATTTATGCAATAAAAACTGACTTTGCCAATATTTTAAAAATTTAAGTACATTTGGAACCTTTCCCCTTTCACGAATCTTTAAAACTTAATAAAACAAAAAAAAAAAAAACCGAAAATCACTATCATTATAGTGGAGTCTATAATGGCTTCCCCCTCCCTCCACCTGTCCATATGGTGTCCACATCATAACATACCCCACCCCCTCTTGAGGAGTTTAATGTAGATAAGTGGACCAATTTACAAGTAGTTTTATGAGAAAAAAATCCCCATATTGTTGTCTGTGATTGCTTCTATTACAGACATGGAGAAGTAGTAAATTATTTCTGATTTTAACTTTGACTTATTGATATCATTATCTCAGACTAGCAAAAGTTAGGTCCTTAGTATATTTATCTTATAGGTTAGGCTTATACATATATTTGCATACATCCATATATGCAGAACCATCCATAGTAGGTCTGGGATAATGCGAAAATACCGACTTATCATTCCACAACAGCGACAACACTTTACATCACTCCTTATCCGCCGATCGCATGCAAACATAATTCCGCCGGTTAGATTTTTTGCGCTGACAAGTGGTTTGCAGACAGTCTGTCTGCCATGCAAAATAACATTAAGCGTGGAACGCCTTCTGGTTGTATGGCACTGAAATTGATGTTGAGCAAAACCATCATTTCCTTCTAGATGCCTGTGGCAGTCATTGTCCGATCAGCAACATGTTTTCATTAGTCGCACACGTATACATCAGTAAAGAACAAACATTGTTCCAGGATTTGAAACACTGCGCAATTGTTGTTATAATGGATTGATTAACTCAAAAAATGTCTTCAAAGTTCTGGTTTTTAATGAAGTCCTCTGACATCATTAAGCAAGGTATAACTTGTTTATATAGTCGAGTTTTGCATCTACAAATAAGGGAAACTTTAGAAAATCAAGCTATATAAATTCTGGACTATTTTACGAAGTTATTACAATTGCTAATATCGTTCCATTTTAGTCAAACAAGGGACCAACGTGAAAAGTCCATGCAGTTTTATTTCATTTTTTATATTAATTATTAGTTTAAAAATAAACTAGGTATTTAAAGTTCCTTTTATTTGTATAAAGAAAGGACTTCTTAGGTTTAATCTCCCACTTTTGAATTTTACCATCGTACATATCGGGTTTACGACCCTCTTAAGAAACCCCTTTTGAGGCAATTTCGACCAAAGTTAAGACTACTGCATGTATATATATCATTAATTCGTGCGCTTCCAAAGCCTCGAGGTTAAGAAACGAAACCTTAAAAAGTTTGCGCGGTGAAATTAATTCACTTGATATTATAATAAGGAAATTACATTTGACGTAGACAAGCATCCTCTTTTTTGAAAATTGCATGCTATAGGCACAACAACGTGAACAACAAGGACCATGCAAATTCATCGCCGCTATATTGTCCTACATTCCCCATTCGCATCCAGGCATTTTTGTAATTAGTGCTCGCGTGTCGTCTAATTAAGTCAGTAATTTAATTTCCGCTTCCGAGGGACTAAGTTTTACCATGTAAGACACTCGAATTCAGTGGGGTCCAGTTGAAAGGGGTCTTGCATAAAGCGCTAATCAAGGCAAGTGGGGATGGGAGACAAAGAGTTAATTGGTTAGCGAAATAGCGAAGAAGGGGGTATTTTTGATAATTAGACGAAAGAGTTGACAGATATGAAACCCGAGAATAGTGCAAATAACAATTATCGAACACGATTCAAACAAATTTCACTAAGTTGGGCATTTTTGAATAAAGTTAGAAATTTAATATCAATTTTTAAAAATATTATTCAGTGGTCATTATGTTACACACGTCTTAATATAAAATAGACAAATTTTAAGTTTCATGGTCCCCATTAAAAAGACATGGAAAAAATGTTTTTGTTTTGGTTCATAACACCCAAATTAAGACAACGTGGATAGCTCTGCAATGACTAACTTTTTACAATAAAATACTAATGTATAAACCATACGTGACTGTCAAATTATAATTCTATTAGAAGTTGATATGTATACGTGTTCCAATAATTGAAACTGATGTTGAATTATACGATGTTCAAATTACAGATCCAATTCATCATGAAAACGAATTTTTAACAACGACTTCTAATATAATTATAGTTTGACAGCAACGTACATTTTAATCACTCCCATTATTGTTATTAATTTTTTCGATTATTTTTATTTTTATCCAAATATGCAATTACGTAAAAAACGTCATTTTCATAATAACTTTGTCATTCAACTTCACGAACCGTCAACTTAATTACTAATTATACACTTAGAAGAAAAATGAGCGTTATGCTTCACTCTTATATGGTTTTATATTAAATGCTAATCACCAAAAAACGTGTTAATGTGCCCATAATATAGAGTTGCCCAAGCATGGAGGTTGGACAACATCTAGCATTTTACGAGCTTTGCAGCTACCAGATTACAAAATGGCATATTTGCAACCCGATATCTCATCATAGAATAGCTAATTTGAAACAACACGAATCAGCAGAAATCTAACAGACAATATTTAGCAAAATTGTACGCCTTTAAAGATAATTTTAGATACTGCCTTTTCCCTGCACTTACAATTCCGTCAATTTCGCAAAACTGAATAATAAGTATAGTAATTACAGCTAAAACTGCATTAAATAATGCTTGCCTAGTTCTATGATGGCATATTTGCACAAATGGAAAAACACATTAAAAGTCCATAAGAGATCCTGCCAGTATAATCACGTCAGGATTTACTTAAACATCTATGATGGTAATTACTGGAAATAGGTATATCCATTCTCTATTAATCACTGCAGATATTTATTTTGGATTAAATCATGTACATCCCAAAGAAGGCTGGTAAAAGATAACTATCCATTACATTCTTTTCTACATTAGCCATGAAGATTTAACGTGACTTTATATCTGGAATTCTGGATGGTCGTTAGACGACTTTGTTACAGTTCAAACGTGGTTAGGATTAACCATTCAATTTAAAAAGTTCGTGGAATCGACTATAAAAGTCGAGAATGATGAATGTCCAGTACATTTAAGCAGGACGGGTGGCCTACCGAATTGAATAAACGAAGATTAAACGAAGTTGATGCAGACAACGAAGCGAGCAATTTGTAACAATTACCGACGAGATTGCATTGTCCAAGATCAAGTGCAAAACAAAGATTGCATTTTCTTGGGTTGTGGCCAATAAAACGACTTGGATAAATACAGAAAATAAAATTAAAAAAACAACATGCATCGATTCTCATTAGGGAACTTCGAGAAAAACTTGTGAAAACTTAAAGAGACGGTGGCGACATCTGCATTAGTGGAATCTATAAGTTGTGTTAACCCAATTCTATACAATTATGACAATCTGCATATATGGTCCCTATAGATTCCATCCGATAACATTGGACATGAAATTGGACATAAAACGTTATATATGTTACAGTCAATGTGTCAAACCAGTCATTTTGTAAAATGACTGGTTCATTGTATAGGCATTGTACAAAATGACTGATCACATAATGACATCCGATTAATAATAACCTAACCTAACCTAACATAACCTAACCAGGCAATAAGTCAAATAAATAATCAAGCTAAATTTTCAGTCATTTTGTAAAATAACTGCAAATGCCAGTTATTTTATAAAATGACTAGTTGACACATTGACTGTAACATAATATACATAGTATATGGCTTTTTTAGGAATCAAACCTTAAGGTATTGACCGCAATCTTATAGGGCCCTCCATGGAATAAGGAGGTCTTTGTCTTAGAATACGAAGGATTAAAATGTCATCAGACACGGTGCACAAACACGGGATTTTGGATTATTTCCACACAAAAAATCTTTGAAATTATCAGCAGTGAGCGGAAACCTAGTGTTGGTATGACGTCATAGAGGATTATCCCTGATGGTGGCACCCTCCCTTGCGGAACATTGTGGAAAGAAGCCAAATTATGGTTTTAACTTTACAGAATTTCATGAATAAAGCAATATCGCTGAATTTATCAAAGGCCATTTTTTATCTTTTCCGGTCTTTGCATTACATACGTCTTTTATTGGCTGAATTGCATTTTCTATCCAGCTTAATCCAGTGACTGAAGCCGCAAAAAGCCATAAGCCAGCACCAAATGCCATCGAGAGAACCAAGAATGGCATTTTGGTGCAAGCTGAATTCATCGCGAAATACAATAATGATTTACCACAAAAAAAATACAAGAATGATAAGCATTCCGGCTGTCCTTCCTTTGAAACAACGGTCGAAAAATTACATTTTTTTACTCATGGTTGCAATAAAGATTCCGATTTTATTTCTAGGGTAGGAGACTGGGATTGCCAGTATTGAATGCTAGCATTTGTAGACGGAAAACGGGGAATTGAATTCCAAGAAAATTGCACCATTTTGCATTTTTTTCCATCCATTTTTTCTTTATTTTATGCATGATATACGCTAGTAGCACAACGAGGGAATTGTACGTAAAATTGAAGGGTTTTCCCTATATACTCAAAGAAATATTTCATTTGTCAGCTAGTTTATATGCATGCAAGATAGTTTACCTAAAACTCGAAAATCTTTATTCTCGTCTATTTTGTCGGGATACAAAGGATGGATTTTCAAATGTGGATTTTTTCCAGATGTTTGTGCTGTCTTGATATAGTCATGGCATGACAACACAGCTTTTTACATGTATTTTTCAGAAATTTTTCAATACGTATCATTTTGGAAATTTCTAGTTTCAGATTCTAAATAAAAATAAGAGGTTGAGTTAACAATTATTTCTTATTTCTATAACTTAATATTTCAAAGGAATTTTGAGTAGAATTTCGTGTACATTAAATCAATTTACAACGTATTTTGAAAGTAAAGTCTTAACCATCTAAAATAAATTATTGAATTCAGATTGATATCCTCATAAATGATAAATTTCAACTTCATTGAATAAAATCCGCAAATACAACAATAGTCTTGTACCAAAACCTACGAATTTTTGAAAACTGAATCGATCAAATGTGTCTGCCGAACTTATGCATAATGCTTTCACGAACCACAGACGAGACTTAAAATTTGCATCTCGGTAAATCTTATTTTAAATATTGCATAAAATGGGAAACATCTAAACGAAGTTATCACCCAAGTATTTGTGGACTCGGTGTTAAAGAAGGCCTAAATAACTTGTGAGTATAATAGTGACGTCTCCATCAAATTGGGACACAATGGGGAAAAACGTAGAAAATGCCTTTTCAAATAGGTAAAAAGGGAAAATGGCATTTTCATAAATAACATAGCTCAATAAGCGAGGGTCTAAAGTGCTATTTCCTGTTCGAGAATCCCTATCTGAGGTAAATTGGGGGAGAGGAGGAGGGGG
>JAQGBW010006827.1:0-10165 GCA_034698625.1 Julus scanicus | reverse complement strand
ATATCAAAATTTTACATAAATGTCTTTAATAGCTTTACAATTTTGATATTTACATAAATTTACAAAATGGCGGCTGAAACAAACCCGGAGGGCAAACTTTTTAGCATATATTTGTAAAAAAAAAACGTGTTTAAACGTACACATTATTATGTCTTAGTGGAGTTTCTGAGCAACTCTTATTTCTGATATGCCAATATCAAAAATATTATAAACCAGTATTATAATACCACTTGCTATTTCTCGCCCTGGTGAAAGAAAAAATGTAGATTTTTATTGGTTCCAATTGTTATTTGGAACATTGTTTTCTGTTGGTTTGTACTGTTGCAATGAATTGTCAAATGGTCCTGTCAATTGATTCTATGGTTCAGTCAATACAGCTGATCCATAGATCAATAGAAGTCAACACATGCAGAAACCATAGAAAACTATTAAACCGGTATGGTATTTTTCACCAAAGCGAGGTGTTATTAAGACTGTGAACTTTATTTTTTTTACTATTAATGTTTTTTTTTTATGAATACTTTTTATGTCCCAGAATGTTTCGTTTCTTATTATTTAACTATTATTATACAAAATTATAATATTATACATATATAATTATTATACAAAAAAGGGTTGTTAATTTTCCATGTATTAAAATAATAGTTTTTTAAAAAATGTTTTATAATTAATTGTTTTTGTTTATATACCAAAAAGCTGTAATAATAAGTTTTGAAATACTTTATCTCAACATGAATGTATTTTGTTTTATTTTATTCTCATTAATTTACAAAAAAAGGTTACATAATACTTTTTCTAAATACTTTATTTACCTCAAAATCTTTTTCTAAAAATTGTTTTCGTTTTACATACGTACAGTATAAACAGGCTGCACGGCCACGCCTATATAAATAATTTGTAAGAAATAAGCATTTTATTTATGTTCTCATTAATGTACCAAAAAAGTTGAATAGAATAACTATTAAAATTCTTTATAAAGTGTATCTCAGCAGTTTTTTGAATGGCACGTGCTATTTTTACCTAATACACCCATACCTCGCTTTATGGCCTAGATACGTTCCTGAAAAGTTGCACCCAAGTAGCATTAATCCATAACTAATGATCAATGATGCATGTATCCGTATATATAAACTGTCATTTTATATTATATAATTTCTTAAATATGCAACCAATAATACTTAAATAAATCTGGTTATCACTTTATCAATAACATGCCCAGATTGTAAGAGTGATAAATTGTCGTTAACACACCAACGTAATCATGACCCGATGTGGTGTGTGTATATATATATATATAAGCAGGAAACACGAAACATGAAAAGATGTTTTCAGGAGCATGCTTCCAAAAGCAGAGGTGTAAATACTACAAATGGACAAACTTATCAAAAATTTTAAATGATGACGCCCCTTCTTTTCCAGAGAACTCCTTTTCAGAGAACTTCTCCACGGCTGCAAAGACCTCAGAGGTTACTTTGGCCTCAGTGAAATCATATTCACTATAGTCGATTCTTTTTCGACTTGCCCTATTTAGGGTTGTATCATTGGTACTAGTAGTGGATGCACTTGTTAGTCGTAGAGTCACTGAACATCCAGAGTTCGGACTTATTAAAGCCAACATGACTGCATGTCGCGAAATATCATGCAAGACAACGTCGTTGTCTGGGACCCTAAGGCGAAAAATGAGGCCTATGCGGCAGCATATGACTCGCACAGTGTAAACCCATGCAAGGGCATAAATTTATGCTGTAGTTTTCAATAATTTATACTGTTTTGTATTTTCTAGTTAATATATTGCCGTTTTTGTGACCGCAGTTCATACCTTCGAGGTTTCGCGAGTGCTGCTTTTGACATTTCTCCTCTGATGTGCGCTGCATGTTTGGCATGCCAAACAAATTTAGCTGACGACGCCGCACAGGCTTGTAGATATCAGTGTGCATGCGTGAATTATAAAATCGTGTGTTAGCAGACGAATTCGTCTAAAGTGTGTCAAGTCTGTGTGTGGAGCTCAGTGGCGCCTCGTCCATAAGCACTGCAGCACCCCCAAAGAGGAAAAAAAAGGAAACTAAAAGCACACCTAAAATCGCTGTATAGAGCAGAATAATGTTTTTACTCCTTTCAAACAGAGGATCCAAAATTGGACCAATAAGCACTGTTGTGCCGCCCTGCATGCAGTTTCGCTATGGCCCTTTTGTGCTCCTCAGTTCCAGTGGCGAAGTGTTTGCCTGTTGTGCGCATGTGCACATAGGCAGCTGCCCACCAGGATACCAGGGAGAAAGAGCGCTGTCACTTCGTCAGTGTGACAGATTTATAGAGTGGCACACTAGCGTGCATTGGCCAAAGTCTGGCCCTCCGTTTGAAAGGAGTTGCTAAAAATTTTCTGGAGCAGCACCCCCACTAATTTTAGCTATGAGCCACCTCTGGTGGAGCTTAACTTAACAAATGGAATTGCAACTTTTTAAAAAACAATTCCACAAATGACATTCTGAGATTTTCTTAAAAGATCACAGTAAATGTCTCGACTAACTCGTTTTACCACGGAAAAAAATGCATATTGTCCAAAGGCCAAAATTCCAGAAATTATGAAGGAATGATAAGCTGCAGTTATGAATTTAATTCCATGGCATTTTTTTTTTTTTTTTTTTTTTTTTTTGTTGGTTAGTAAGCCTTCACCAAGTTTCACTTTCCTTAGTTTGGTGTATCACATGTGCAGTGTTTTGGCATAATGTATATGGAATGCGCATTTAAATGGGGTTTTAAGTCCGACTATTTTCTGACGACAATAGGTATTCATAATACAAAAGTTTGTGAGTAAGAAGACCGTGTGTGTGAGTATTGTACGTGGAAGTAGCACAACACAATGGTGGATGGTCAATGGCCCGAAGCCAGTGATTTTGAACTCTTTTACGTCGAAAAAAGACTCTTGCCTACCTCCGAATTATCTTGCCAAAGAAGAAGATGGTGCAGAAAAAGACATCCCGGAACTGAGAACTACTGTCCTTGCCCCTGCCGATTTCTATGGATAGGATAATTGATTTTCTAATTGCCTTCACCTTGGTGTCCAGTTGGTAACACTGGAAGGAAGCAGTCATGGACAAGAAGTGTCTAAATGCTGCATGAGAATCTAATTCATCTTTATACCCTTGTAGAAATACGACCAAAAAAATATTTTTTGATGACAAGGCCTATGATGATAGAATTTTTAAATATAGGGGGGACTGTGGAGCATTGAGACATGGGGTAGGGTGAGACAGTGAGATTAATTAATAGATGTGTTGTGGATATTGGCTTGAGATATTTAAATCTAAAATTATTTTACTATTACTACACCCATAGAAAATTTCTTTTGGTTTTATTGGTTTCAATTGTTTTCTATGTTTTCTAATGTTTTCTATTGTTCGGTCAATACAGATAAACTATAGAAGTCAATGGAAACCAATAGAAGTCAATACAGGAACCATAGAAAACAATTAAAACCAATAAAGTGTCCAAATAACAATATAAACCATTAGAAATCTCTATTGGTTTCTATTGTTTTTTTCTCCAGGGCAGGATGGGCCAATAAAAATTAATGCCAAAATTTATAAAAATCGTAAAATGGTTATTTGTTAATGGAATTTATTAAAAATTTGTACGTGTGTACTTAAATAGGATACAAAAAAAATTTTGGGAACAGTTTCAAAAATTGCCTAGCACTGTAATTTTTCGTTTTACGCAAATAACCTATCGCGGTTTTTTCTTCTTCAGTGAACGCCATTTTGAAAGACAAATTCGAATGATTACGTCATTAAAAAAGAACGTGAACGAGGGCAATTCGAAAGTAAGGAGAAAAACAATATTTGTACAAATTTGTATTAAATTCCAATAACAAATAACCTTTTTATGATTTTTATAAAGTTGGCTTACTTTTTTATTGGCCCACCTTGCATACTAAAACCTATGTAGAAAACTAATGAAATGTCTAATATTTGAACAAGAAATTGAAGCCTGCTACTCAATGTTCAATTTTTGAATGATATCACTCTTGAAATTCAAAAGGTTGGATTCGTCAACAAAAAATACATCGATGAAATATAAATGCAGCTGTGGGATTATTATACCACTTCATTCGTTGGGAATAATTTCTCACGACTACTAATGTTAAAAATTGGGGTTGGGGGAAATTGACACGGTAATGATAAGGCAGTTGCAAAAGACTCTTGACAAAAAAAAAAAAAAGCATAATTTCATGGCAAAGGCAAAGTAATTTCTTTGTCACGAAGACCTTTACGAACATTGAATGAAGTTGTCGAAATAAGCAAGGGTTATCTGTTTCCCTTCAATTGGCGTATAAATGACTGTACTGGCATGCGGCCACGGCCCACGCCCCTTAAGCGGACAAATGCCGCCTCGCTTGAGGTGTCCAAGACTACAATACGAGAGCAATTTTTTTTATTTACTTTTTTCAATTTAATGGTCATTGTTCCACTGCAGATGAATAATTAATTGCACTCGATAACGTCACCATTTCATGATTTCTTCTCCATTACATGACTGCTTTCAACATGAGACTTGTAAGAAAAGGTCACCATTTTCAGTTTTTCAAAAAAGTCTTAGCCTACTTTTTTTGTGGTTCGAATGGCGTTATGGCGACAAAATGCTACCATTATCACATCTTTTGTAGTAAAAAGGGTGAATTTCAGATGGTAGTCATGCAACCAGAACGAAACCACTCAAATTAGGACCTGGTATCTTGAAAAATCTGAACTTAAAAGTTTGGAGAATTTTGTCAAATAATGTACCTGTACTCAAATATTTTGTTCCATATACTTGGACATGAAACTTCATATACGGCCATACCTTTCTTCAGACATACCATATATTCGGAGGTTTGGGTTTGTAAATACAGTAGAACCTGTCTAAAAGCATACTTTTGGGACTGGTAAAAAATATGCATTTAGACAGGTTCTACTGTAAATGGTCTTAAATAAATCTACCAATCGGTTGTGAATCTATATACAGTAGAACCTGTCTAAATGCAACCTGTGTAAATGAATAATTTCTCTAAAAACATAAAATGTGTTGGTCCCGACTTGGTAACCCGTCTAAATGCATATTTTTCACCGGTCCTAAGAGTATGCTTTTAGACATGGGCCAACCTCAGGTAGAGATAAGGTTAACAATTAATGTACAATAGGTATATTGTATTATTGTAATACAGTAATACTTTGTTATAAAAAAATATTAACCTAAATTTTTAACCTTTGTATAAATAAACCTGTCTAAAAGCATATTTTTACCGGTACCAAGAGTATGCTTTTAGACAGGTTTTACGGTAATTGGGGCACTTTAATCACAGATATAATTAAACTCTAAATTGCATTTAAGCTATATTTGAGATGTAATGCTCTGAATGCAATATATTCGAATAAAAATACCTTAAGTTTAAATTTAATATACCTTACTGACATAAAAGCATTTTTTCCACCAAAAATTTGCCATATTTTAAAATACGATGCAGCCACAAAAACCATATTCCAAAATGTTTTTTTTTTCTTGAAATTTTGTGAAAAATAATTTCTCTCAATGAAATATGCTAAAACCGCACATAAATACTCAGATTTTAAACAGGATAAAATGGAATGATTTTCCGGCCAAATACCATTGCATGTAAGGTGCAAATTGGTGGGCCAGTGGTGGTGGTACCCTTCACCCCCAAGTCCCCATCCTCCTGGCGTGACTCTGGCCAATTGAGCGTAAAGAAATGCAAGTCAGTAGATCGAATTTCCGAAGCGATATTCTCGCCTATTTTTCACTTCCTTTTTCCATCCTCCTTTTCCTCCGTGCCATCCTTTTCTCCCGAGAAGGAATACATCTCCGAAACTGATCGACGTGCCAATGACACCTTTAATATACTCCTCCGTATGTGAAATGGAGGAGAGGCCATTGAAGAACCTGGCTTCGGTTTGCTTTTATTTCTAGAGAATTCGTGATAAAATAGACAAACAACAACAACAACAACAAGAGCCTTTTGAAGTATCGAGGAAGTAGTTTGTAGAAATGAAATTCTTCCTCTTCACATTGCTTGTCTTTTTTTTATCTATTCCGCATTATGCATCAGAAATCTTGATCAATTTAGACATTGCTATATCTCCATTTGGATAGACATATCGCACAAGATGGTAATTCGGGGGTTGAAGTAGTTAGAGTGACACTACAATGCTACAATACTGCAATTTACTGATAAACAAACGTGTCGGAGTTTTACTATTCTTGACCTGTCTTATAATATTAGGGGCCATTCAAAAAAGACGTCCTCAAGAGAGTTGGAGGGGAGGCAGGTGGGAGAGGGGAAGTCTGCTGGCATGTGGACAGTGGGGTGGGAAGGGAAGAATGCCATTATGGACGTCCACTAATGATGGTATTTTGTAGTTTTTGGATTTTCTATTTAAGGGGGATTGCAACCCTATCCTTTCAATGAGTAAATTTGCAAATACACTCACAGTCAAACAAAAAAAGATTAAATAAAAATTAAAATTGTTTAAATAAACTTAATAAATCAGCAAGGGGCTTCGCTTGTCATTTTTCATTTTAAAATAGTAGGTTTTTTTAAAAAAAATTAAATTATTATTTGAATTTTTGCACTTACAACTTGTCTAACTCATGCTGCCACCTGCTGGCAGCGTGTGCAAAATAACAGACATTTTTCAAACTTGTATATTAATTTTTGAAAAATCTACCATTTCAAAGTGAAAAACGACCCTTGCTGATCCATCAAGACACCAAAAACCATTCTCATCCCCACCCAAACCTCCCTCATTCAACTGTGAGTATCCTCGCAAACCCGACCCATTAAAAAGATAGGGTTGTGATCCCTCTTAATTGAGATGTAAAAGTTTTGCTACATATTTCTCTCATATTCTAGATTCTATATTATAAAAGCTAAACATAGTTCTAGCTATATCGATATAAATAGTTCAAATTAGTAAAAATCTAATATTTAGAAATGAAATCTAAATAAAAAGTATTCCAATAAAAATCTGTCTGTTCTTCTGATTTGAATCTTTGAATTTGACAATAAAGATTCTCATCAGTCTGTAATGTTCATAGACATCACCTTTGGATGGCAGGCTTATCGCTTCACCAATTGTTGAACAGCAGAATTTGCATTTTTGAATAGGTACGCCTACAACATGACTGGCTTACCGTGATGAACTTTGCTTTTATACTGTAATTGGATTTCTGAGTTTGCAGAAATTTTGAGTCCCATTTTTGCTTTGGCGGCTCTTTTCTACTTAAGACATTATCAATTCTTAACCCATCACTGCCCAAGACGACAGCTTGTATCATTCATCAGAAGCTGTCGGATCTGACAAGTTTTGTGGATCATGGGAAAGTTCAAAATTTGGTGTACATGTTTTTCTTCTTAAAGAAAAAAGGGTATTAGAGAAAAAATCTATAGTACTCGAGTTGTAACATCATTTAAAACTAACAGCGATGTTACTTTATTTCATCACAAAGTAGTTGTCTGATAGTCAACATTCAGCAAAACTACTATGTACAATAGTCATCCATATCGATAAGTAATTTTGGTACTTGTAAATTGAAGAAAATATCTTAAGTTTGCAAAAACGACATTTAAGTTACACCTAGAGAACCCAAAAATGACAAATTTATACCACCGATATTCATATAGATCTCATGATTGGATGATCTGATGTTATCGAAAGTAGAACAAAACAGGAGCCAAAATGTGTGAATTTCTGAATTGTTCTGATATGTGACATCGGTGATGCATATTTTGAAAAAATTAGAGTGCTCAAAACAGCTGTTGTCCACCCATACATTACAACATGAAATGGTGGAATAGGACTTCAGTTCTATTTTGTTGGTTTTCAGTTATCTGAGGTTATGCATGGATGGGTTTTTACTTTAATATGTGCCTCTATATAAGTGATAAAATGGACTAACCCATTTTATTTACAAGGCAAGTAAATACTGAAGTGGGTCTCCCTTACCTTCTTCAGTAGTAAAAGTAAGGCTGGGCACTCAATGGCGATTTTTTCTAAGCAACTTTAATTACCAAAATGGAAAGCATTACTTGCAATTCAACCTTGCACACTGGTGATTTTTTAATCGAAGCAACTAAAAATTTTAATTTAAATGTGCTCCATTCTGCAGGTGATTAAATAGTTGTGGGTGAAAATATAAGCGTATCGGTGTGCTCCGGTGATTGTTTTATTGCTAGCAACTTCAAGGAAGTCCACATTGAATTGCTAGCAACTTCAAGGAAATCCACGTTATATTGCAAATTTACAGCAACTATTTAATCGGCAGTGCATGCCTAACAAAAACGACAAACAATTTTTTGGGATAGCTGACCATGTTCTGGATCATCTTCAAAAGCCAATTAAGACACATTTAGCTTTTGCCTGCTTCCACTGGTTTGTTCATCAACATAGCCAACACTTGTCAAAAAACAAACAAAACATTTTCTTGAAATTCAAAATTATGTCCATAATGCATCAGTTAGAAATGGTGAATGAAGCCATTTTGAAAACAGTCGTGTTTGGACTAGATGTTTATATAGTGGTTATGTGCAGTTTTTGTGTCAGATTTTAGTGAAAAAAAGCAATTTTGCTTATAAAGGTGATGACAAATCTGCATTTTCTTTACTGCATATCCACAACTGCAATTTCACAAGGACCTCATGTGAACCAATAATGGATAACCCATATAAGCTACCAAAACTTTAATTAAAGACGGTGTTGGGTGTCCATTGATACAATAATCTCCCACAAGTCATATAAATTGGGTTATATTGGTTAATGTTGACAGTAGGGTACTGAATTAAATTGAAAACTCATGTTGCAAGACACTGTGACTGAAGTTAATAAAAAAAGTTAACATCTAAATACAGTATGTGGGAACATCATTGTCTGACATCGTCTGGGTGTCTGACACCAGGGAAGAGTTAAATTGGCAAAAGATGACGTTTCTTTTCCCCGTTAATTTCCTCTTGGGTCAATTAATTTCAGCAAGGGGTTCTGAAACTCTTTAGGCGACGCCCTTGTTGAAACAAAGCCACAAAGGTGGCGCCTTCGTAGCCCTTCAATTGGGCCATGGCATATGTGTGAACACACAAACATCAACCTGTGGGTTTGTGATGGAGAAAAAACCAGGTTAAATTGTAGTTTTCGTGGCAGTGAAGGTGATGAAGGCATTGTAACCCTTCACCTCAAAGATTTCACCGTTCAGTGATTTTTCCGTTGCCGAGGTTGGGAGATCAGTGGGGCGCAGATTCTTGCATTGAAAACACCTCATTCATTAGATTTTAGTCACGGACTTCTGCTTGCCAAAGCCTTTGAAGGTTCTCTTGAGTATGCAGTTGAGCAGACAGGAAGGATGGAATGATGCTGTTTCTGTTGATGTTGCGCTCTGCTTGTTCAAGACGTCGGGAATACCTTTAGTTTTTTTGTTTGTTTTTGGCCATTGTATGAGAGTTATCACCTACTGTACCTATAGGCGAGGGCACCCTCTTCACCCTAACCCACTATACGTCCACGGGTGATTGTCTAGGGGAGTTATGGTGCGTCATTCTATGGGGAAATCCTACTGCATGGGGAATTTCGAATACACAAAATAACCGTTAGATGATTTTTGGTACCCTCTGGGAACCTACTGTTGATGTATCTATCTGTTGACTGCTGATGTTTTTTTTATACTGGACCGTTTTTTTAAATTAACGAGAATGTCAGAATATCGCTCATTCGTAACGATAAGAAAAATAACTTAGTTTTTGGTTTTTTTTAAATTTTGTAATTTTTTTTGCTTACATGTTTGCAAAGTTGTTGACCAAATAAAATGGGCGACCTTCGGGATTTTAACAAGACAACATTTTAGATGTGTAGTCACAACTGTGCTCACTGAATGAAATCACTTAGCTGAACACTGATTTGAATAAAATTACATCCTTTAACTGATTTGGATAAAATTTCAACCTAGCTGAAAATCAATTTTGCTAGAATTTCATCTTAGCTGAAACCCTATTTGGATAAAAAAAATTCTAGTTGATAACTGATTTGGATACAATTTTATCCTAGCTGAAAGCCGATTTGGATACAATTTTATCCTAGCTGAAAGCCGATTTGGATACAATTTTATCCTAGCTGAAAGCCGATTTGGATAC
>JAQGBW010006826.1:0-10167 GCA_034698625.1 Julus scanicus | reverse complement strand
AAAATTTCCCTATTACCCAAAAAAATTTCATTTTTACCCCATTTGGGGTAATTTACCCCGGTTCCCCGACCGCTGTCATAAATGCTCATCCCCCTGACGTTGGGGTTCAGCCCTAGTGTTGCAGCAATAGGACAACGTAAAAAATCAACAAACAAACAATACATTACAAAAGTCAGTCTATGCATACTGCCTTGTCTTCAAAGTGCCCTATTTCAGATAATGGAGCACTCCAAGCAGGTTCCCAACACGTGTAAGCGGCCATGTAAATCGAGGCCATTTATACCAATGATTTTCGTGAAAAAAGTGTACGGCACACGTGACTTAAGTACAAGCTTGATTCTCGCTGTCAGCAATAGTATCAAATGTAGAGGTTTTACTCTATAACATTCCTAATTCATATCCAAAACTCTAAACACAAATATATGGCAATATGAAACTACTTGGCCTTAGTTGCCAAAAATGTAATTTCAGTCCTTTTCTGAAAGGTACTCGAGTGAACTATTTATATAAGTCAATATTTCATATCCTAAAGAAAATGGGACATAATATGCAGGTAACCTACACTGTATGCAATACAACAATAAATTTACTACATTTTGATCAGCATGGAAGAGTTCTACGTGAGCCAATTTGAAAACTTAAAACATACATGTACGCATATATATATATATATATATAGTATATGTAATTACAATTTGTAGTTATGTGAACACAATAACTTTCGCATTATCTCGTTTAATTTTGAATACAAATGATACCATATAGTATATGTAAGACAGCCAAATTAACCTGTTAATCTCAATTTTTGCAACGAAATAAAATATTCTGAAACATATTGTATGAAGGATAGCCGAATTTAGTTATTTATCTCATTAATTTAGAAAAAAAAAATTTATAAACAAAAACTTATTACGCCTAAATGTAATGTAACTAAACATAACAAGAGACTTATGATGGAGTAGTTCTATCTTGTAAGTCTAAGCAGCAAAAATTCGTAGAAATTATACATCTTTTTATTCTAAAATTAATTGATTTATTTTTAAAACAGAAATTTTAGTCTGTCATCCAACAAGACGTCCTTGTATAGTTCACACTTTAAAGAAAACCTATAGCAAGTACAGGGGACTATTACTTGGCAAATGATGACAAATTTATGGATGACATATTTCCAAAACGATGAATGCAGCAGGGTGGGTGACAAATCGCTTTTCTTTTTCTTTTTTGGGTCGCTGGCAGCCTACTGAGTTATGGCAGATGTTGGCAATACATCATTAGCCTTCCAATTCTCTTTATCACATCCCTGCTTTGATAATATTTCAAGCAATCATTTCATCGATACTTCTACGAAAATTGTACGAATTTGCCCGGGGACGGTCTATCTTCAAATTTAGGGGCATCCATTAAGTATGTGCATAAATATAAGGGGGAAGACAGGAAATGGTTTTAAATTGGAATTTTGTCAAAACTGACTGAAATTCTGATAAGTTAATGAAAACTTGTACAGTCAATGTCAGTTTATATCTAACAGATTGGTTATTCAGATCTATAATATAATTCGGAAAGTAATTAGAATAGCGTATTATGACAGAATGCGTCTCTATGTTGGTTCAGTCTCCATTTGATTATTGGTACCTACTGTATACTATATTTTGACAAGCAAACCTTTTACTGAATGATTCATCAAGCGGAAATCATTCAGGCCATCATTCATCAATATGAAACTACTAAAAAAGAAAACGTTTATCTTATTTCTTCATGTTAAGTAAACTGAAAGTATTTTCATTCAACAAGCTTTAAGCTCAACGAATAGGGGAAATATAAATTTTCCAATTTATTCACCCGATAAAAGGGGAATAGCGCTTGAAGTAGACTACTTATTGAAGTTTTATCTATTTTTTCTTTATGCTCAATTTAAGGGGGTTTCAAGACGAACTGACGAAAAAGTTTAGCTAGGATGGTTTTGGACACCGGCTTAGAAACGTCATTGTGGCTTCTTTGCTTTTGATAATTTAGAGGCACACAATTGTGAAAACCATGAAAAAATAAAAAACAAAAATTTCTTAAAACACAACAACTTTTAGAACTTGTTTCTTAAAATGCTAGCTCACAATTAATCAAATAAAAAAATGTATACTGTATATTATATCAGTGAATTCATACTTTCACGTGTATGCTTTATTGATTATTTGAATTTAATTTTGAAACCCTAAGAAATGCTTTATCGCCCTCTTAACACCTAGCACATCCACATTTATCTCTCCTAATATTATGTTGAAACATTTTAAAACTCCATTCCCTTCGTGCCATATTCATACACTTTACGGACGCCCCTTAGCTGAAAAGGTATTATTCAAATGTTTAAAAATGGGCCATCAATTGATAACGACAACGCTTGGGGATAGCCAGACTCCCAGTGGAAAAGCTACCTAAGAAAGCTAAAAATAAAGCCGTCAGATGGTCCACAGCAAAAAAAGGAAAACCGAAGTGGGTCGAATATGCCAAAAATATTAACTTTCCGATATTGGATTCTCGTGTTACGCTAAACGCAAGACGATGGAATAATAAGGGTTTGTGCGACTTGGGAGTAAATCAACGTCAGTGTTGCCGAGTGCAGATGCAATTATTTCCGCAACTGAAAATCAATGCCGTTCTTATTACCAAAAAAAGAAATCATTTTGCGGGCTACTCGCATTGGAAATAATGAACCACCTTGGAATGGCTTCGGACTTCTGTTAATCACGAGAATCCGAGCATCTTATTCCTAATTCACGAAGCCCTCAGAGTTTGACCCTTGGCCTTAGCGGCTCAAAGCCTCTATATTAAAGAAGAACACCCTACAGAACTGTATTGGAGATGGGCCTCTTAGTTGTACAATACATATTTCAAAGCATTCAACTGGCTTAATGAAAAATAAAAATGGCATCACAATTCGTCGGAAAAAAATATTTTCTAACATAACTAGTAAACTACCAGTTTGTGTATTGTAAAATCATGTATATAATTAACATTGCTTTGAATGAAAATTGAATTCCAAACCAATATTTATAAAATTCGACATTCGGAGTTACATAGGCAATTTCAGATTTTGTTATCAATTCTTGGCCAAAAGCGATTTTCTTTGAAAATTAAACATTAAATAGTAGAATTTTAATATTTTTGGTATACAAATTCTGACCTCAAAATGTGAAAAACATTTAAAATTAGCGATTGCAAAAATGTAATCAATAATCGTAAAATTGTGAAGAACAAATCAATCTGCACGTGAGCGAGTTATGCGTTTCCAGTTGATAATTTTGTAAAATTTGCACGAATTTAAGAATTAGGAAAAGTAATTAGCGAAATTAAGAATTGAAAAAGGAATTAGAAAAATTACGAACCTGAACTAATGTTATCCGATTTTCATAAATGAAAACTTTTTGTAGAACTTTTTTTTCTAAGTTTGAAAAAACTGAAAATTTTACTAAAACCAAGACTCTAATAAACCAGGGTCAGAAGCAATGGCGGGGACCAGGAACTCACCTAGTATTTTTAAAGGTCCACCAAAATGATAACATTTGAAAATGATTTTCACACTGATTTCCTCAAAATGTAAGTATGTATCTTTTAAGTAACTTTTACACACAATACTGCTTTTTACACCAATTTTAAACGGAAATTCTTGGATGACAATAAAACAAAGAAATGCAGATCGTTTTTAGCATCTTCAGTCAAGAAATTATGATTTGCCTTTAGGAGCATATACACATATATCTAGCTTTGCTTCATTTTGACTATCCTGGCCCCCACCAAAGTATTCGGTATTGGTTTTCGTTTTAAGAACAGTTAAAGTTTTAGAAACCTGAGAAAAATTAGTTTTACGAAAAGTATTCATTTCTGAAAACCGTCTATCTTAGTGAAGAAATTTATAAAACAAGATGTCAAGATAGTAAGCGCAGCATCCGTTTTAGTCTGTAACTCATTTTGTGGGCCGATGAGCGAAATATATTGGTTCAAATGATTTTTATCTTTCCTTTACTCTTTGAGTGCTCACTATATATATACATGGACATGTACACTGGTGATAAAATATCGCATATCTTGACACTGTTACCTACCTAGTGTTTTCATGTGCGTCGTGGTGACGACAGGGCAGCCGCTCTTAAGTTGGGTATACGTGACGTCACAGCGAAAAACCCCTTCATCATTGATTTCTATCTTGTTTATCCGCAGGACCGGTGGGTTCTCGTTTGCCAAAAAACTGGCCCTTTCGGGTTGGAACGACCCTGACAATGCGGTCTGACCGTTCTCGGCACTGTACATTCCAATCCTGGAGTCCTCCAAGTACCATTTAACGCTGTGCATGGCCCCACACTGGTCCTTCGGGCCCACTTGACATGGGATTTTTATTTCCTCGCCCACAATGCCTTTTAAGTCCTGTTCACCAGCGCCCTCTGTAATTAAAAAAAATGGTATAATTATTAATTATATTTAAAATCAACCTATCATGCACGCTATAATGTACAATGACCCTATACATGAAATAATAGTACAAAACTGCCACTATAGTACGGAGTAACTACATTGATTTTACAAATGTGTTTCATCTTTGGCTTCCTGGAAAATCCAGTTAAAATTCAGTTGCCACATAAAATTATCGGGCCATTGGACAAAAAACGATATACAAAAAGCACCATAAATGTTTTACAAGAATCATAAAGATATTACGAGCATGAAGATACGATGAAATCGTAACAATTGAAAACTATGAAATAAAAGATTCTCACGATAAAGGAAGTGGAACAAATTTTATGTTGTAAAAAATAACGTCGTGACTTAAAACTACATACGTACATGCATTGTCTACACTCTGCAGGGTATTTCAGAAAAGCCTTGAAACCATGAGGACATAATTTTCTTTATAGGAAAGAAATTCCATTACCACTATACCAAATATATCCATTACCAAATAACGATTGAACATTTATGGAATTTTCTTTAATGAAGTCTAGGAAAGTACCATGGAAAAAACTGATTTTTGGCCAGAACTACATAAATACACCAGAAAAAACCTCGTATCACATTCATGTACTATGTACAGTAGAACCTGTCTAAATGAATCCTGTATAAATGAATAACCTCTCTAAAAGCATAAAATGTGCCGGTCCCTACTTGCATGGGACTGGTATATAAATGAAAAAACCTCCCTAAAGTAATAACGAATAATTTGTATTGCACTCTTAGAAATTTAGGTAAAATTAGGTGCTTCAAAATACCCCAAGGTCCTCATAAGCACCATTTAAGGTGTTGAGTTTATTAAAGGTGCTAAACTGCCAAGTGAAAGGTGTTTTAACCATATCTCCGATATCAAGCACCCTAAAAGGTGTTTAATCGGTATTAAAAGGAGTTTTGTCCATTACTCCGAAATGAAGCATTCTATAAGGTGCTTGGTTGAATGAAAAAATGGCCACTTGGTGGCACCTGTTTGTCATTCTAACTGTTTGGATGGCAGAAGGCCTATGAGTAATAAACAAAGCTCAGTCATCTGTATATGAACAAATGCGAAAATTGTTTTCCAGATACGTATATAGTGCATTGTACAGGCTTGGATAACCATGGATACAAGCTAACCAAGGTAGCAGTTTCTTAAAACTATATTCATGTAACTATTCCTTCACAATTTCTTAATTTGTAAAAATAAATCTTTAACATGTGTATCCAGAAAACGTTTTTTATGTTTACGTCATCATTGTGCTATCTAATGCAATGAAACACCAAAGTTCATTAAATGTGTGAAATGAAATTGTTAATCTATGTATATAAAGTATATAAGTTACAAAATAAGGCGCTTAAGAATACCTTTACTAGGCACCTGTATTTATTTTTAAGAAATTTTAAGCACCTTTTTTGGCATCCGAGAAGGTGTTGATAAGCACCTTATACGGTGTTTAACAAAAGGTGTTACGAAATACCTAGCTCCAGGGGTGCTCACAAACACCTAAAGGTGCCATGTCAGCGACAAATTAAAACATCCTTTTTGGTGCTCTATAGCACCTATTTTGTTTACAGTGTGGCCCCAATGATTTTGTAATAGGATATCAATAATGAAACTGCAAATAATATCAAAATAAGATAAGGTTACCACTTAGTATCAAACAAAAATAACGCTACCATGCTAATATCAGTAGTTTCACAACATCCCTATCGATAAGAAACATTGATAATGCATATTTAACGTAGAATTTAACGCTAAAAACCTAACTACTTACTTAAGGCATTGAAAATCGGCATAAGGCATGCATATATCTTGGTATTCATCTTTCCATATGTTATTAATTGCCATTAAGAACTTAATTGGGGAAAATCCGGTGCTTTGCTTCCATTATAAAGTAAATGCTCATTAGTTGAAAACCTACTTTGGTAAAATGCTCCGAGAAATATTATACAATTAATGGCCCAGTATATGCCCATTAAAAGTTAAAAACTCTCCTTAAATTCATACAATAGGAATCACTGTAGCAAGAACTGTTGCATGAACAGGTCGTAACATTTTTAGGGCCTTTTTAGAGGGTTGGAAAGAGGGATTCGTAGTATTTGATTGCTATACCTTTTCCATTCGAAGGGCACTGTTATGTTTCCAGTACTAAGCGCTAATGCATTGTGGGACTCGACCCACCTGTCAATTGGGATTATAGTTTTTTTGGAATTGCTATTTTTTGGTAATTTATAATAGATGAGAAGGGAGGAAGGCGCACGGTCTGTGGGAAACCACAAAAGCCACAGTCATGGTTGCTGAACCAGTTACTACCACCCCACCTAGCTCGGTGTTATGTTTCCAGTATTTTTTTTAAAGATATTCACTGTCTCAACACCAGACTCTCTGCCTTTCCGTTGTGCGCTCTGGAAACATGCAGTGGCCTGATTAAGAACTTCAAGTCGGCAATCTTTTCAGATCGAACAATTACAGACGTTAAGGAGCGTGTTTAAAAACAAGAAGTTCCCCTCAATTCGATTGATTACGGATAATCTGAGTGGACCCAAACACGGCCCATCGAGTAAATAAATAAAGCACAATTGAGTCGTTGCATAACGTATTTATGGGCACGCCAGGGCCCATATGGATTGGCCGTCCGACCGCAGAAGTCCATTGTAATGAAATTTAAGAAAGCGGCAGATGGCATTCGCTCCACGTCTGCAGAAAACAAACAATAATGGACCATGGAATGGCATGTTTAAAACATGCGGCGCTGCAGCCTTCTGCCGTGCCAAGGTGACATTTCCGATAGGAGGCCCACGGGAAATGAGGTTTTCAACGAGACAATCCATTACGGTCCACTGGCAGCCGATTATTTATGGCTATTTGTCACTCAAGAGCGAGATACAAGGGCCGACGATGGAAAAAAGCGTCGAATAAAAACGTATAGTGTAGTCTCGTAATGAAAACTGCGATGGATAAAAAAACACGTAAACACTGGTTAAATAATGCAGTTTCAATATTTTATGATGCTTCGTGGATAATGGCAACACGACAGAAGCCCACAAAAACAAAAAAAATTGCCAAGAACAAGCCATAAATAAATAAAAAAGCTGACAAAAAGCCATAAATTAAAATCACCCAAATAGACTGAACCTATACATATTTTTGTTCAATGCGTGAAAACGCGACAAGCGCCCTAAAAAAGCCACGAGAATGACATAATTAAAATACCCAAAAATGCATGGTTTTATCATGCAAGAATAGTTTTTAAAGTCAGGGCCGTTTTGAATTTCTCACCAGTTAAAACTTGGAAACGGGGCTCTATTATCAACCATGCATGATTGCATGATCTTTGCATGATTCAGTAATTAGATGTCCAGAATGTTTCAGCAGTCAAAATTGTATACTTGAGGACACGTGAGAGTGAGTTACAATTGAGTGTAGCAAACAACAATCCCCCCTATTTACAGAAAACTTTGTAAACCAAATGTTTGAAAGAAAGTTTAGGTAATGGTGTCGTTTATTTCGACAATGTTGAAAGTGTGTTCATGACGACAAATGCAAAGGCTGTATGATTTAATGGAAAAAATGAGAACTGAAAATTTCTTAAAAATCGTCGTTTTATAATTTCACGCTCTGTTATTTAATATCATGTGAGACGGGATAAAGAGATTAGGGAAACGGTATCAAACATGTATGTGTGTAGATTTATTTTGACTATAATTAAAAATTATTATATTATGCACCTTAAAAGCGATAATTAATACATATAGCCGTCAGCCTGAGGTGCTGTTAAGGAGCATTTGAAAAGGTCTCCCCAAAAATTACTTCAAAAATTGACTTTCCCACCCTTACTCACTGTCCATATGGACCGATTTTGGACTATTTATGAAGACAATTTGGGAACGTCCTTATTGAATGCCCCCTAACATCATCTCCGGCAGACGGCTACCAGCTATCGCGTGAAGGTAACATGTGCCTTGTATGTATTCCCAGTTTATTATTATAGAACGGCCCTTACTTTAAAAACGAGATTCCTTTTTGCAATTACATGAAAACACAACAAACTCAAAGATAAAAAAAGCAAAAAAGGAGCAAAAAAAGAGAAAGTTTTTGTCAAATTTCTTAAAACATAAAAGTAAACAAAATAAGGTCAGAAATAAAAAAGTCAAAACGAAGACAAAAATTCCATAAAAAATAAGAAAAAACCTGACAAAACTGACAAAAATCCATAAATGACAATTAATTAAAAACTGGGAAATTAATTGGTCTCTTGGCTAAAGAACTAATAAACGAAATGTTGGAAACTAGCAGTTTATCATCAAATTCGTATATGACATCAACCTAACAACCTAAGTTAGAAATGGCCAAATTGTCGAATAAATTGCCTTGCATAAGTCTTCATACAACTTTTGCAGACTCCCTGTAGCTTTCCAATAGCTTGCAAATTGTCGAAGGTGGAAAAAAAAGCAGAATGAACAGTTCTGAGATCGAAATCTTCTTTTTCCAGGTCTACGTGGACGACCTGCTAATACTAAGCAAGCGATGTTGGATTTAATAACATTTTTGCAAATCTCCACGATGCAGCAAACCCAAGGCCATTTTCAGTCTATCAAAGAAGCTGCTCATCATTCCAGCAAACGCTTAACAAATGACACCGAATAATAAGCAATGACATTAATAAAAAACGTTGTGCCGCCATTAGCCCAGTTTCGCTTCTGCCAAGATGAATGGCCTCTTGGCGTGCACATGGTGCAAGTCAAATTATCAGCCTTACGTTTGAAAACCGTTCGCCATGTCATGATCCAAGGCGAAATTGATTGCTCGAAAATCTGAGCGCCATTTCAGGTGGCAAACTCCATGTTTCAAACATTTTTCATCGCAAATTGGATTGGAGCTGCTCAATAAAACGGAATTGAAACTGCAGTCGTAGGTCCCCACAGAAGCTAGAAAGCAAGCATTCGGTACGTTTACGAACACTTGCCATCGAAATCGATTGGCAACCACAGAACAATTAATCGCCAATGGCAATGCAAGTGAACATGGCAAACTTCTCTTGGAAGATGAAGATTGCCTTCTTAATTTGCTACTTGAGGTCTGGTCCCTGATGAAGACCGCTTGTTTACGATAAATTACAGGCAATCAAATATGCTGCCAGGTACTGAAATGGACTGTAATTGAAAGCGATGGTTACATTTTGCGTAACATAATGAATAATCAAAATTTTGATTAAGCATATGAATTACAACATAAGCAGATATTTCTGCGCAAGTAGGACATTTTCGTCGAACGATAGTAATTAAATATTTATAATAAATTTTAAAAAAACGACGACGTAAATTTTTAACTCCTGAAATTTACCAATGTTTTAATTAAAATATAACATCTCCGCCTTCTATAGTCATTCCATGAATAGTATTTTAAAGTATTAATATCTCATGCAAATGCAACGATAGTTCCTCTAAAAATTACCCGCGACAGTGCTCCTTCCTCTCTTCACTTCTATAAGAAATTACCAAAAAATACAACCTAATCCAACAACTACAATCCCCATTGCCAGGTGGTCTGAGTCGAACAATGCATATACATATATATGCGCTTAGTATAATGAAAAAATGTTATGTTAAATGACATATTAGTAGTATAAGACACCTAACTGGCGTAAGCCAATCAGGAGCCAGCATTTTCTAAGCCCCGCCCCTTAGGACCAATCA
>JAQGBW010006825.1:0-10168 GCA_034698625.1 Julus scanicus | reverse complement strand
TTCAGTTATTCAACAATGAGGAAAATGGCAACGAAAAATGGCCAGAAACAAAAAAAAACGCATTAAGCGGGATAGGGCAACGTAAAATCCGGGATATTTTTACATTATCAGTATAGGAAATTTCCACGGACCAGCATAAAATGGCGTAGGAAGCGGGATAACGTACGAAACGGACAACGTAAAATCGGGGTTCCACTGTAGTATGTCTAAATTTGTCGCGGCACACAAAAATATGCCTACATTTGTCGTGGCACACTAAAATATGTCTACAATTGTCATGGCACACTAAAATACGTTTAAGTTCGTTGAGGCACGCTAAAATATGCCTTTATTTGTTGCAGCTCACTAAAATATGCCTGCATTTGTTGCGGCACACTAAAATGTGGCAACATTTGTTGCGGCACACTAAAATATGCCTACAATTGTCATGGCACACTAAAATACGCTTAAGTTCGTTGAGGCACGCTTAAATATGCCTACATTTGTTGAAGCTCACTAAAATTAGCCTGCATTTGTTGCGGCACACTAAAATGCACCTAAATTTGTTGCGGCACACTAAAATATGCCAACATTTGTCATGGCACACTAAAAAACGCCTCCAAGTTTGTTGAGGCACACGAAAATATGGCAACATTTGTTGCGGCACACTAAAATATGCCTTCATTTGTTGCGGCACACTAAAATGCGCCGAAATTTGTTGGGGCACTATTTATTTTCAAGTGTTTTTTTACAAAATATTTGTCATTTATTGTAAATATATTCTGAACATTCATTTCCAAACTATTTTTACAATATATTTGTGATATGCATTTTGGATATGCATTTCCAAATTATATATTTTAACAATATATTATATTTATGAAAAATATATTTGTCATATATTTTCCATATATTAAAAATATGTTATATTTTGTAACATATATGCTTAATATATTTCCCATATATTTTTTTCCATATGGGTAAGGACAATTTAGGAGCTTGTAAAAATATTTTAACGAAAACATTCATCCAAGCAATCACAGAGACTTCAGCTTGTGAGTCATTTTTATACATAAAACAAATTGCTTTATCATAATATCATAAACTAGGGTCACATCTTTATTAATGGTATGTCAATAATATCACTTATTGCATTTATTAAACTACATTTACTTCTATTCGTAAATTTAACCAAATATTGACAACAAGCTCACTTGCACAGGGAAAAATGTATGTTTCATCATCATTTATAGCATGGATGGGAATACCAATAAAATATCTAAATAGTGAAGTTCTGGAAACAATTGGAACGTACGCACATTAAATGTTTTCTATCTATTCCAAGATTAGGTTATGTTTTATGAAGGATATTTTTGCTTATGCTGCTTAATTTTAAAGGCAATGTAGTGCCTATTAGTTGTTTATATAAGATCGCAATTTAATTTTAGGTTTCTGCCACAGCTTATTTATCAATGACAAATGACTTATTTTCACAATTTTTTTGTTAATTCATTATGAACATGATTTTATAAGTATCTTATTCTGTATACAAAATTAAAACAATCGTCAAAAAATAATGCATAGTTTGTGAAGAATTTCAATCTTAGATTACATATAGAGTATGATTACAACTTAAACTTTAGTGTGAATATTGGTGCAATCGCCGCAATTTGTCCGTTTGACATCAGATTTAGGAAGCTCACGGCACACCATGTATAGATTGCCATGATTGCTTCCATCAGCCATACAAACTGAAAGAAGCTCTCTTGTACAACCTGAACCTGGCGGCCTAACAGCGTTGCTGCAGATTTGTAGGTAATCCTATCATGGATTTGTCACAGGTCTTGGCAAAGCAAACAAAAACCAAAAAAATTGCTATAAAACAAAAACAGCAGACAATAAATGCAACTAAAATCTTATGATTTTGGTACTGTTAATAATCATAGTACATAAAAAATATTGTGTTTTCATGTAATATCATATCACACAATATCAGGCAGAAAAGCATTTTTCAAAGCACTGAGGTGTTACCCACTCCCCCTTTGTATTGCAAAGGTTACCTCCAGTTTAGGGTAGCTGTGTAACATTAAATGTGAGATATGGGGAACAGCAAGGGTAGCGTGACATGGGCTTCAATCCTTAGAAGCGTTAGGGGTTTCTGTTCCCGTATACTTTGGAGGTAGAAAAAGAGGGGTGTCCATGTAGTGCGGTCAAACAGAGAAGACAGATATGAGCAATTAACCAGTGTTTATTCTTGTTTGGTACATAGCACATACAGTTTGGTTGGGGTCCTTTGACCCAGGGCCTCAAAAACTACACTAATACTACAACAATGTGCCTTATAGCTTCTGTGGAGGGTAAACCTAACATAACTAACTGCATATACACAATTCCCTTTTCATAACACTATTCTAAAGGGCATATCAAAAACATGCTTACCACTGTAGCTGTAGTTCCAACCGGGGTCAAAAACTCAAGGGTACCACACCTCCTTGTAAAGGTTTCGTTGCTTCCTTCCGGTCCTGTTGCTGTGCACCACGTACTCCTCCTGAAGTCAACTGTCTTCTTGGCCAAAACTCTTGGCCTTTTATATGGTTTGAATGGCCCATTGCATTGTAAGAATTCTTGGGTGTTGGCTCTTAGTCAGAGGTGCGTAGGTGTCCATTTCCTGTTTGCTCCTTCTTTAGACTAATTAAAAATTCGTTTTGTAGGGGGAGTTGGGAGTTCCTTAGGTCCTTTCTTTCATTGGAGCCCCAGGTCGTCAGGGCTTCTTTGAATGCCTTCCAGGTTCCTGGTATCAGGGACTTCTTACACAGGTGTTTCTTGTGCCCTAATGCCTTTGGGATCACCCAGTGTGGGTACTTTTTGTACAGGGGCCAGCTTTTTCTGGGTCCCTGAATCAATGTCTCCTGTGGCTAAAACAAACTCAATCAGGCCTTCTGAACTTCTATATATGGTCAAAAATGTGGATTTGTCATCTCCTTACGTGTCATAGTGCCTTAATTTATTCCGACATCATCTGGTGAAATCACCAGATGATGTAATCTGGATCTCTGATTGGTTGTTATGGGGGCCCAGCCCGGTGGCTAAACCCTTTATATACCAACACTAAGTCCAGTGAGTCAAAAGGCAGGGGAAACCTATGCCCCTTTTGATGGGACTCCCAATTACCCAAAAAGGTAAGTGTTTTCTTTTCGTTTTTTGTTTTCTTCCTTCTTCTTTCTACGGCCTTCTTTCTCGGCCGTTACAGAGGGAAAGGTTACTTCCCTTATAGTTAATATGCAAACTCATAAAACGTCTTTTATTTGTACAATTTCTGTTAAAACTTGACTACATAAAAGGGCCCTATAAGTTAACAAAATCAATGTATTATTTTCACGTTAGAATTTGTGTTACTGCATTAAAATTGTGATTTCTTGAAAAAAAAAGTATAGAAATTATCCTTTAGTTTATATTAAAATCAATTCATTATCTTAAAACGTATTAGATACTTTGGGACTGATGTGGTAATTTTGATGATAGCATGAATCTATATTAGAGACTCCCATAGGAACATTTTATTAAGTTAAAATTTTAATTACTATTCATTTCAGAGTATTTTAATGATATCCGAGTTCTCTTTAGCAAATTCGCATGTATAAAATTCGCAAATATATCCCAGATATAATATGATACAAATGATTATTCAGCGAATGATTAACAATACACATTCCATTTGAACTACATATTTAATTCCAAATTTAAACATACATTGTATTACATAAGTTTCAAGCAAACATCAATTTGGTGTTGAAATTCAAAGGATAATTGTATTTTAGCAATGTATACAGAAAACAATGAAGTTCCTGAAATAAAATAATGCACAGCATAAAAAACAATTCAAATGCGAACAAAATAATTAATGGTAATAACACCTAAAACAATATTTAGTTACAGTAAGAATTAAAAAACTATAGTTTTAATGTTAAGAGTACAATTTCATTTAATCTAATGATGTCCTAATACGGGCTTTCGCTATTACTGCCTTTTGAATAATGCAACTTTTTCGATTTACGGCCCACAATGTTTTGTTATATTCCATTTATAAGCCAAAAAATGTGAACAGTTACCCCAATTTGCACAAACAAGGTCACATTAATTAGACTAACAATAAAACAACTTATTTGTTTGACTTCGTTTAAGAAGGGAAAAAATGAAAATCGCAATGCAGAAAGAATTGAACGTACGACTTTTCGCTTAACGGCCAAGTTTTCCGAACGTATCTAGGCCGTAAAGCAAGGTATGGGTGAATTCCACTTAGAATTAAATCCAAATATGGAATTAAAATAAGAATGGATAAAAGAATATGTTTCTAAAAGTTAAGGGACTTTTGTAATATTATATACAAAGTACCGTAAACTTGACTCCCAAATCAACGAAAATGCTATAATTTTATGTAGCCTACACATATTTACTGAAATTATACATAAACGTGGCTATGATGGCATTCACAATTCTTCATATTCCCCACACTTTTTCACAACATATCTGTTTGACCCAGACTACCACACATGAAGCACAGGTTGCCATATTGACCTCCATTGGACATGCAGACAGGACTATAAAGCATGGTGTAAACAGTTTCCTCAGGTTTCCCTGGTTCAGTATTCTTGCATAGTTCTTTCGATGTTTTACCAATCCAAGATTCTTGGCAAACTTAAGCAAAAACAGTTGCCAAGGAAAGCAAAACCTGCAAAGTATTCATGTTAAACTATACATATACGTACAAGTACAATACAATGTAGATATTTATGGAAACAGAAATTGCTATCATAAAGGCAATACATTTCGAATTAAACATCTTAAAAGATAGATTAAATCGGCTCGACGAACTGCAACACAGTCTCAGATAATTGTAAGCCAATTATGGCCAGTCTGCTGGTTTTATACATAAGATTTATTGACACAAAAATCGTGCCACTTACAAAACAACATTATTATTGATAAAATTCGTACTAATTCTATGATGACATTTCCAATATGCGCCATGCATTCAATGCTATTGGGGTCAAGTTTTGAATAATTACTATAGTTTATTATAATCGCTATATGACATTAAGTAAATTAATGCCTGGTTCACAATGCATCGACCGACGTCTTTTTCTGGCCGTCACTCGATCTGCGCATGTGTGCCAACCTACATGATGACGCGTTTATGACAAATTGTGCCGGTTCAAAAGGAATCGTAAAAGTTTGAAATAATTCAAACTTGGACATCTTTGACGGTCAACCAATTATAAATTTGTACCACGTGATAGATGGCGCATGCGCCATTGTGTAGATTTATTTAGTAGCGCCACCTAGCGACAGAAAATATTTTGGGGGCTATGGCTGATCTGACGGCGCTTCACCTAGTAGGCGTTTGGACGTTTAGACGTCGGTCAGTACATTGTGAACCACACTTCAACCGCCGTTAAAAAGTGTGACGTTTTTCTGCCAAAAATTAAGCTCCTCCTCGCCTGACGGACGACGTTGAGCGATGCATTGTGAACCAGGCATTAGTGCACATATGCTTATAATTAGTTTATTGATATTATTTACGTAAATTGACTTTCGTGACTCATGCTATTTGATATACATTTATTCATGGATTTCTCCAAATTATTTTAAACTTGTACAAAAAAATGAAGATGAAATGTGTAAAATTATAATTAATTAATTTTAACCTATTCGAAATTTGACCTATACAATAACTAAATATTGCAAAATACAACAAATAAAGAATATCTTGAATTTTAATACTGAAATCTTCAATTTTAATTTTATGAAGAATTGGTTAATTTCATTAGTTAGCATCAAACATTTCCTTCTTAAAAGCAAGCTTTTATTGTGAAAATAAACACCTGATCAAAGTATTTTTACAGGGTAGTATAGAATATACTAAATTTCCTTACATGATAAAAGATATTAAAACAAAATAATGCTTTTAATTTAAACTTTTAGCTTTTAATTTGCCGTATAACCAATATATGACTTATAATCATCATTATTATGTGCCATCAATGTGCAACGAGTTTCTATCTAAATATATCGATTTTTCAAGGCTTAGATGTCCCTGGTGAAAAAAACAATATAGATTTCTATTGTTATAATGAACGTTGTTTTCTATTGGTATCAATAGAAAATTTCTATTGGTTTTATTGGATTCAATTGTTTTCAATGCTTTCCTATTGTTTTCTATTGTTCAGTCAATACAGATAAACCATAGAAGTCAATACATGAAGAGAAAGTTTCGTCAATAAATGAGGATGATTGTAACATGAAAACATTGCATTGAAACAAACAAACTTTTACGCGTGTCTAACAACAATTCTCAAATCAATAATTTCCTCTCACATATAATACGTTCATGCACCTTTGCTATGCTGAATTTAATTAAAATCACTGAAGATATTGATAATATAATACGAGTTCCCAACATTTTTGACAAATCTGCGAAGTATAGTTACTCCAACCAAGGATTCGTTACAAAATGTAGACAATTTAAGTTTTTCAAAAACCAGAGCATCCAAATTCTAATCATGTAAACATAATTCAGATTTAGATGTACATATGCACATTTAGAACACAAAGTTAGCCATAAAGTCATCTCTTTAACCGTACACATATTTATTTGACAATGAAGGATATAAAAGGATATAAAAATAATTTTGTTATTTTAATAACAAGATATAATAAAATTGATCTCTATTTCATATATGTATGAAATTTTATTTAGATTGTTTTGATACTGTATTCAGATTAATTGCATAACTTTTGAAATGTTCTGTACTGGAAAATTCAGTGGCGACTCGTACTTACAATTATTGGAGGAAAAGATTTTTTATCTTTTCATTAACTGCATGAAGGATTGCCAAATAATTAATTAAATAAATTAAAGAATAAATTAAATTAGAAAAAATTTAAAAAAGGACTCATTATTACAATATATATTAAAAGTTTTCGATGATATCAAGTGATATGGTATGCTGCAGTTTCACAATGCCTATACACGAGCTACCACTATTTGAAATACACTTTAACCTTGTAAACAATTACCCATTGTTTTATTTTATTATTCTAAATTTGTGCTAAATATACATAACATTCATCGTCATCAGACCGTCATCGTATATTTATGTATATATATATTCTGTTTTATAGTTTATCTTAGTTTATACATATTTGCTGTTAGTAGTTACGGGAAATCTATTATCAGCCTTATATTTGTGACAATAATATTCAGACATGATCGGTGCGAAAATCGTCATTATTTTGGTGAGCGTTTCAATTTTAAAATTATAATCTCATTAAGAATACTATATACATATATGTATATATATATATATATATATATATGTATATAGTATTCTTAAATAGCGAGATTACCTAGTTTATTAAAATTTGTCTGCTAAATATTGTGCTTATTTATACAAGAACTGTATTTTAATATATGTAATATTAGGAAGCTACACATAAATTTCATGCAAACTCAAATTTTGCATTTTCTAGCTAATTTTCTGCGCTTTGGGGAGCTTTGCAAAATTCTGCAAAAAGGGTCTTCCTGCGTCCAAATTTTGCAAAAAAAGATTCCTCATTTTCAATGCTGGGTTCTGTACTAAAGAGTCTGATCCAATGTGCATGATGAATGGACAGGATTATGGCAATCCTTGCGGGATGTGCTCTCAGTTAGCTAACACAGATATAAAAATTAAGAATTGTGGTAGTTGTGTCAATATTGGTTGATTTATATAACTGAAAACGTATATTGTTTGATCATTGTTACTACATGTACTGTGTTGCAATTTGAATTAAACTGCCACAATAATAACTAACTGAATTAAAATTATCATTTAATAACAAATAACCATGCACAAGCATAACTTCGATCAATTTAGAGCTTTTTATTTCCATACATAGCATATCACATTCATTTGAGCTACATGACAACTTGATTAGATTTCATTCCTGAAGCTGAAATAGAATTTTGAACAAGGTTGTCAAAAAAAGTGAAATTATATGTAATTTAGATTTAAATGATTGATACACTCGCATCCATGCCTTAAAGTTGTTTGTTTAAGCAAAAACAGGGCCCGTTAATTAGAGCCTGTTATAAACATACTAACTATAATAAAAACAAAGCCATTAAATCATTAATAACAAACATAATACCTGGTTACTTAAATTACGGACCGACAAACTCTCCTTTCCGAAGCAAAATATTCCGCCACAGAACTTCTACATAAGTGTGACTTGATTTACCCAATGCCACACACATATTGCACGCATTTTGATATATTCTGTCATTTGACATGCACACAGGGTCGTAATTAGCAAGGCATGAGATAGCACCAGGATGGACACCTGCCACTTCTTTGCAGATTTTAGAAGATGGTAAGCTAATTAATTACTTGTCACATGCTTCTAACAAGGCAATGATGATAACGAAACACTACAACGCATAAAATACCTCAGATAGTAACGGACAATCGAATGAAATTTCTGTTAAAGAGAAATTATGTAGATCTACAAAATGCTTACTGAGCAAATGATAAATTTCTTACTGAACATGGTGAAACGTGTGAATTACCAAAGGTAAGTAGATAAAAAACAATTGTCAGATTGCTTTTATGTGAAATTACTGCCTATTTTATTCTTGTGCAAAGCAAACAACACAAATGATATTATAAAATAATCTAAGGTTTTGAGCTAGATTTTATACTGAACATCGTCAGAAACCATAGACATAATTCTACACAGCTGCTAAAAATTGCAGTAACTATAGATACAGCTAGAATAACACGTAGACGATGATGATAATAAGGACAATTCAGTAGCTTGTAAAACTATTCTAACGAAAACATTCATCTAAGCAATCACAGAGACTTCAGCTGGCGAGTCATTTTTATACATAAAACAAATTGCTTTAATCATAATATCATAAACTAAGGTCACATCTTTATTAATACTAGTATGTCACTAATATCACTTATTGCATTTATTAAACTACATTTATATTCATAAATTTAACCAAATATTGACAACAAGCTCACTTGCACTGGGAAAAATGTGTTTCATCATGATTTATAGCATGGATAAAAATACCAATGAAATGTCTAGTTAGTGAAGTTCTGGAAACAATTAGAACGTACGCACATTAAATGTTTTCTATCTATTCCAAGATTAGGTTATGTTTAATGAAGGATATTTTTGATTATGCTGCTTGATTTTAAAGGCAATGTAGTGCCTATTAGTTATTTATTAAGATTGCAATTCAATTTTAGGTTTCTTTCACAGCCTATTTATGAATGACAAATGACTTATTTTCTCATTTTTTTTTTGTTTATTCATTATGAACATGATTTTATTTGTATCTTATTCTGTATACAAAATTGAAACAATCGTGAATTTAAAAAATAAATAAAATAATACAGTGCAATCGCTGCAATTTGTCAGTTTGACATCAGGTTTATGAAGCTCACGGCACACCATGTATAGATTGCCATGATTGTTCCATCAGCTATACAAACTGGAAGAAGCTCTCTAGCTTGTACAACCAGAACCTGGTGGCCTGACAGCGTCGCTGCAGATTTGTGAGGCAGGTAATCCTATCATGGATTTGTCACAGGTCTTTGCAAAGCAAACAAAAACCCAACAAAATTGCTATAAAACAAAAACAGCAGACAATTAATGCAACTAAACCCTTAATCTTATGATTTTGGTACTGTTAATAATCGTAGTACATAAAAACTATTGTGTTTTCATGCAATATCATATCACACAATATCAGGCAGAAAAACATTTTTCAAAGCATTGAGGGAAAGGTTACTTCCCCTATAGTTAATATGCAAACCCATAAAATGTCGTTTATTTGTACAATTTCTGTTAAAACTTGACTACATAAAAGGGCCCTATAAGTTAGCGAAATCAATGTATTGTTTTCACGTTAGAATTTGTGTTACTGCATTAAAAAAATGAGATTTTTTTAAAAAGAAAAAAAAAAGTATAGAAGTTATTATTTAGTTTATATTAAAATCAATTCATTGTCTAAAAATGTTGATACTTTTGAACTGATGTGGTAACTTTGATGATAACATGAATCTATATTAGAGAATCCCATGATTGTTTTCTATGTTATAGCCTGTCTATAGAATTGTGGCAAAATACAAAT